>CAJVPU010001227.1:0-13556 GCA_910591775.1 Dentiscutata heterogama | reverse complement strand
GAGTCCTACAACCCTAATAAAACTTTCTATATACTTCTTTTTTGTTTATTCTTCGTAGTTTTGTTTTTTTTTTAAAAGTACTTTAAACTGTATAAATAATGTAAAATTAACCTGATTTAAACAGCCAATCATACGAAAGTCTTCCTATGACTGTAGAGGCTAATCATGTCGATCATGTCTGTCATGCCGATTATGATTGGCTGTTGCGATGAGAAATTTTTAGCTCCGTACATTAATAGAGCCCGTTTATCTAGTTAATTTAAATTAGAACTTGGATCCGTTATCAAATTTAACGACAATCCAACGATTTACTATTAAATTCCGTATCCAACGGATAACGTATCCAAGCTCTAATCTAAATATTTAAAATAAACTATAGATGTTCATTATTTAATTTTATTATATTTATATTAATTTATATAGTTTGTGAGTATAAATAATATTAAATTAGCAATTTAAGTTCATGTTATTAATATTTAATTTTATTCTATTCACATTAATTTAGGAAGTGAGCATAGTAAACATTTATTAATCTAAGTGTTTAAAATAAGCTATTATAGTTTATGAATATTTACTATATATTAATTTTGTTTATTTATATTAATTTAGTCTGTAAGTATAAATATTATTAAGCATTTAAATAAGCTATTTTTTATTAATTTTTACTCTGTGTTAATTTAGTATGTGAGTATAAAAAACATTTATTAATCTAAGTATTTAAGATAAGCTATTTAAGTCTATAAATATCTGCTATTAATTTTGTCTTTTCATATTAATTTAGTTCGTGAGCATGAAGAATATTTGTTAATTTATGAATTCAGAGTTCAAGTTTATGAATATTTACTATTAATTCTACTCTAGATCGTAAGTATAAGAAATTTTTATCACTATAAGTATTTTTTTAAAAAAAACTTATAAATATTTGCTATATAATTACTCTAGAGTGTATGTATAAGGAATATTTATTAATCTAAGTATTTAAATAAGCTATTAAATTTATCAAAAATTTTAAAATTTAGAAAGTTAGTATAAAGAATATATTAATCTACATAATTAAACCATATATTTTATAAATATTTATCTATATAACTTTTTTATTAATTTAGAGGGTAAATACAAAAATTTTTCTAAACTAAATATTTAAAATAAGCTATATATTTAAGTTTATAGATATTTATTATTTGATTTTATTCTAGATTGCGAGTAAAAAAAATATTTATTAATCTAAGTATTTAAATAAGTTACTTAATTTATAGATGTTTATTATTTAACTTTATTTAGTTTGTAATATAAAGCATATTTTATTAATAGAAATAATTAAAATAAACTATTTAAGTTTATAATTATTTATATTTAATTTTATCTTATTCTAGAGAGTAAGTATAAAGAATATATTCATAAGCTAATTAAAATATGCTAAAGTCTATAAATCTTATTTAATTTATTTTTATTAATTTAGAAAGTAAGTATAAAACGAGTTTATTAGTCCAAATATTCGATATATATTTAATTTTGTGAATATTTATTTTATTTAGTAAGTAAGTATAAAAAATATTTATTATTTAAATATTTAAAATAAGGGTATACAAATTTAATTACTTGGTTTTTATAACATGAACATTTAAATAGACCCGGCCAGTCAGCTTTTTTAAAAAAAATTTCATATATAAATTTTATAAAATTTATATAAAAATTTTTTTTCAAAATTTCCTGCTAGGTTATGAAAGCCAATTAATTAATTTTGCATCGCCTAAGTTATTTAAGTAATAAACTATTCAAATTTATGAATATTTATTAATCTTATTTTATATTAATTTAGAAAGTAAGCGCAAAATACATTTTAATTCTAAATAATTAAATTAAAATTTTCATAAATATTTATTATATATCTTATTTTATTCATATTTAATTTAGATTAACTCCGTAAGTACCTATAAAGATTATTTTTTTGATCTTAATATAAAGCTATTTAAGTTTATAAATATTTACAGCTTAATTTATTTTACTTTATTTTTATTTTATAATTTAGTCCGTAAGTATTTATTAATATTAATATAAATATTTTTAAAATCAATTATCAAAGTTTATAAATACTTTATTTAATTTTATTCATATTAACTTAGTCAGTAAGCATAAGAACGGTTATGTCTCATTTCTCCAAAGGTATTTTCCCGACTCGACATCACATAGAGTAACAATTTGCTAAAAAAATATATACTTGCAACCAATCAAATGCAACCCTAACTCTATGTGATGTCAGGTAAGTTTCTTATAGAGAAAATATTTTGGGGAATTGAGCAATAATGATAAGATTATGATTATTGTTTTAAATATTTAAAATAAGCTATTCGTAAATATTTATTATTTAATTTTATTTATTTATATTAATTTAGGAAGTGAGTTTAAAGAATGTTTATTAATCTACTCTTTTAAGTTTATAAATATTTATTACTTAATTTCATTCTAGATTGTGAGTATGAAGAACATTTATTAACCTAGGTATTTAAATAAGCTATCAAGCTTGTGAATATTTACTAATTAATTTTATTTTATTTGCATTGATTTAGAAAGTATAGAAACATTTGTTAATCTAAATGCTTAAATATGCTATTCGGATTTATGGATATTTGCTATATTTACTATTTAATTTCATTTTATTCATGTTAATTTAGTGAGTAAGTGTGAGTGATATTTATTAAATAAGCATTTAAAATGAGCTATTAATAAATATTTACCATTAATTTTATTTATTCACTTTAATTTAGTCAGTAAGCATAAAAACTTTTATTAATATAAGTGCAGCATTTATAATGAGCCATCCAAGTTCAAGAATATTTAATTTCTTTCATATTGTAAGTATAAAGAAAATGTATTACTGCTTTTCAAATTACTTTGATCATCGACAGGAAGTTTTTGAAAATATTGCAATGCAATTTGTAAAAAAAAAAATAGAAATTTTACGTAGATATTTGCATGATGAGTGATTATCTGATGATAACAGTAACTTGGAAAGTGCAATAGTCTAAGTCGCTAAAATAAACTATTCAGATTTATAAATATTATAAGCTAATTTCATTTTATTCATATTAACTTAGCTCGTGAGTATAAAGAACATCTACTATTCTATTTATTTAAAATAAGCCATTCAATTCATGAATATTTGCTGTTACATTAATTTAGTTTGTGAGCATATAGGACATTTATTAATCTAAGTCTTGGAGATAAACCATTAAAGTTAATGAATATTTACTATTTTAATTTCATTTATTCACGTTAATTTAGTTTGTGAGTATAAACATTTATTAAATATAAAAAATACTATTTCAAATTAATGAATATTAACTATTTAAGTTCATTTTATTCACGTTTATTTAGTCGGTGAGCACAAAGAACATTTTATTAGGGGTTCAAAGTTAAAATCAGAGAATCTTATTTTATTTTTCCGATTTATAATTTAACATAATAAAAATGTTATTGAAAAAATCCCATTTATTATTAAAATGCGTCACTTATTTGTTAACTTTGAACCCCAATTATCGCTGTTTTCGATTTATCTAGATATTGATCGATTTATGATTTATTGTGAGTCCAGAGAGTCCTAAGTTCGTTATGTTTTTACGGAACTCTTTTCATGGGTACATTACCATTCATGTATAAGCTTTTTACTATTATAAATTTGTGAGTTGAAGATTAAAGAAAATACATGAATAATTATTTGTTCTTATGAGAACCTGAGTGGAACAGACAGACTTTAAAAAGGTATCATATAGTAATCATGGACTCATGGGACTCAGAAAATAGAAAAATCGGTCAATATCCAGGTAAATCAAAAACTGAGATAATCTATTAAAATAACTATTTAATTTATGATTATTGCTATTTGATTTCGTTAATTTAGTCGGTGAGCATAAGATCATTATTAATTTAAGTATTTAAAATAAGTTATTCGTTCGTGGATATTTACTATCTAAATTCTTTCTAGATTTTTGAGTATGAAGAATATTTATTATACTAAGTATTTAAAAATCAATTTCATGAATATTTACTTTTAAATTTCATTTCGTTCGCATTAATTCAAGTAAGTTAATGAATATTTATACCTAAGTATTTAAAAAAAGCTATTTAAGTTCATGAATATTTATTATTTAATTCAATTTTATTCGCGGTAATCTAGAGAGTGAGTATAAAGAAAATTCGTTAATCTAAGTATTTAAAATAAGTTCGTGAACATGTATTATATACTGTAATTCCATTTTATTTTAGGAAGTAAGTATAAAGGATATTATTAATCTAAGTATTTAAATGTTGGTATTTATGAATATATATTATATATTATTATTCACGTTAAATTAGGAGGTGAGTATGAAGAAAATTTATTAATCCAATTTAAATTAGTATTTAATGACCATAAAATCAAATAATAAATTAAATAGTCGGTAAGTATAAAATTATTTGTATTAAGTTTATAAATCATACAATAAGTATAATAACATACAAATAATGATATAAAGAGATAACAAATATGGAAAATGTATTAATTGTAATGAATCTAATACAAATGAATCCTGGTGCTACGCATGTGATCCGGAAATAATGATTCGAGAGTGGACAAGCGGCAATAAAGATATTGACTATTTTATAAAAGAGTTTCAGCTTAGAACAAATGCATATGAAGATGTGATTTAATGGATTCCATTTGACAGATTAACTGTTATTGAAGAAATTGGTAAAGGAGGATTTGGCTGCGTCTACTCTGCAACCTGGTCTGATGGAATACGCAAAATTAAGAAAACAGAAGAATATTCAAGATCGCGGGAACCATCTAGTATCGTTGCGCTCAAGACCTTGCCAGCTTCTGAGGGTTGTGCCCTTGATTTTTTGAAAGAGGTAAATTAAATAATTTTTATTTATTATCTAATTTGTTAAATATATGGTTGTATTAATTCATTTATATAAATTCGTTAAGTTTAAGAACCATATGAAATGTATATTAACTGGTAGCAAGCTCAAAATATATGGATTAACTCAAAACATGAAAACAAATGAATATATGATGGTATTTCAATATGCCGATAGTGGAAGTCTCTATAAATTTTTAAGAAAGCATTTTCAGGATCTTAGCTGGCAGATCAAATTGAAACTACTTCTAGATATTTCAGATGATTTAAATGACGTTCATTATTCAGGATATATTCATGCAGACTTTCATAGTGGCAATATTTTGCTAGAAAAAGGCATTAGCAAAGAAATGAAATCTTATATTTCAGATCTAGGATTGTCTAAAGAATATGAAAATGATTTAGAAAATGGCGTTTACGGTGTTATGCCTTATGTCGCTCCGGAAGTTTTATTAGGCGAAAAGTTCACACAAAATGCTGATATTTATGGCTTTGGAGTCATCATGTCAGAAATATCCGTTGGACAAAGACCTTTTTATGGTTATGAATTTGATAAAGATCTTGCAGTGAAGATTATCTTGGGATCGCGGCCTGAATTTACACCCGAAACTCCCAGTTGCTATATTGAGTTAGCTAAGAAATGCATGGATTCTAATCCAAAAGATCGACCTACCGCCTTAATTATTCGCGAAAAACTTAAAGAATGGAATGAATTTATGAAATGTCCGGATGATAATGAAATTAGAAAGCAATTTTTATATGCAGATGAATTAGCCAAATCACTGCCATTTACCTCACCAACATATTCAGATTTTAAGTACACTAGCAAAAAAATTGACACACAAGAAATTTTGAGCACAATAAATGGTATTTACTTTAATACACCTACGAAATTTGTTTTTATCTAAAATAAAATTTTATCTCTTCCTTAGAGTGCAAATCTATCAATCTTGTCGAATTTTCTTCCGGTAAAAGTATTTTGTTAAGATTATTTATAATTGCGCAATTTTACTCAAAATATTTAATATTTAGATTATTTGATAATTACGCCTCTCGGTGTCCCTCACTAGAAAGTTTTTTTTTTTAAAAAAAAAAAATTAAATTAGTAAAAATAATTTATTTCGAATATTTAGATTTAAATTAAATTGATAATTACGCCTCCCGGTGTAGAAAGTTTTTTTTTTTAAAAAATAAAAATTAAATTAATAAAAATAATTTATTTCGAATAATAAATTGGGTGTTATTTTATGGCCATGGCGACCCATGATTGACCAATAAAAACCGATCACGTGATTCGCGAGCTCGATTGATCAAAATCAATCGAGCATGTGTTCACGTAATCAATTTTTATTGGTCGCTTATAATAAAATTTTATTAAAAATAAGAGCGATATAAATCAATTACCCGGGTAACTTATTTATACACTTTAAAGTACTTTTTGGAAACGTAACTTTTCACTAATAAAAATCACTGCAAAAGCCACTTTTCATTTAGAAAGAACGTTTATTACATAAAAAAAAAAAAAAAAACTGAGATCGCGACAAAAAAAAAGATATCATAACAATACCCGAAGTGCGAAGGTTCTGAAATGACAGCACCGTCAGAGTGGAGTTTTTGAAAAGTGTATCAGCTAATGCTTTTCCTTCTTTCAATCCAAAATTATTATGTCCAAGTTAGCGCCCTTTTCTGATTCAAGATTATTAAAGCAACTTGAAATATTCAACTGGCAAAGCCTGAAACCACCAAAAAACTTGAAATTTCCACAAACAATGGCACCAGAATGACAGACCTATAGCACAGAATCTCCACAAATTATGTACCAAATAAACTAAAGCCCAGAGTTTTCAAAAACTACAGACCAAATGACAAAAGCCCAGAATCTTCATACTCCATAAACAACAGCACTAAAATAACATCAAAACTACAGCACCAAACAACAAAAGCCCAGAATCCCCATACTCCTTAAATGAAAGCACTAAATGAAGAAAGCCCAAAACCATCTTGACTCTTATTTTCAATACTTGATTTTCAAGTAAAGCAAATCTACTATACAAAAAAAAGAAAGTGTTAGTTAAAAAAAAACAACCAAAAAAAAAAAAAGCAAACAATAAAAAAAAAACATCTTGCAGAATCCTGACTTTAATTTCTACTGTCTGTTCTTCTAGTAGGCAAACCTACAGGAAGTTAGTATTAGTTCAAAGGAAGGAAGAGAAAAAAAATAAATAAATAAAAAAGAAAAAAATTCTAATTTTATTCCCAAATCTCAATAACCAAAACACAACTTTACAACAGTTTTATAGCTCTAATCCAAGCTTCATTGATAGTTCTAATGACAGCTCCAGTAACAGCTCTAGCAGTAACTCCAATGACAAAACTATACCTTAAAGAGAAAAAAAAATTATTTAAATCAAAAATAAAAAAAACAAGCACTAAAAAAAAACAATAATTATTAAAAAGAAGTTATTATTTATATATGTTTGCTGATCTTGAAAATAATTGGCTAATCATAAGGGTGCGGCGACCTAGTGAAGTGGTGGAGTTGCTGCACCCCCAAGCAGCAGGTCTAGAGTTCGAATCCCGTGGACGACGATTTTGAAAATACTAGATCTGTATCGGTTAATGTTAAGATTATCAGTTGGATCCAGATATCTGTAATCTTGGTCACACCATCTCGAATGGGAGCTTCGGCACAATAAATCCAGAAAACCAGAATTACCAAAAACCTGTTTGGTAAGCCCCAAGTAGGGAGGTAGTATGATCTTTGATGGTGCTACAGGAAGACCAAATTTAGAATTGGAGACTGAGACCGGAGAACTAAGTAACCAGGTCCTTAAGTGGGGTGATACACCAGCCGAGCCGCTGGGTCACCAACCGGAGAAAAAGGTCATGTGCTCTGGAAGTATGAACTAAGGGAAGAGAGACTGTAAGGCACCTAAAGCCTGGGCAGACTGACCCTTCCGAGTTGCCGGCTAGAAGTAAGAGAAAGACCGGTAAAGAATCCAAGGAAGAAAGAAAGTCTGAATGTGGGTACTGGGGTTGTGTGAACCTTACAAGGGTGAGAAGTATGTAATGGGCGCCTAGTTAGGAAGGTTGGTGCTTGAGAAATGTCTGTAGAATGGCAGCATCCCAAAAAGTGGCGTGAGATACGAATATGGAATGGCAGGTCAATATGTACTAATTAGGAAGAAGTTATAGAAACAAGCACATAAATACATGTGTGGGACATGTATCGCTGTGTTAGATTTACCTCAAGGATAGTTAAATGTTCTAAGGTAGGGTGCAAAATCCATATTGGGTGATACCAAAATCTAGCGTATGAATAGTGAGGAAGCCTATTGGGTTAGAGGGCTGATGGAGGTAGTTAGAACTAGATGGTTTAATTGGGTACCTCCCTAGTTGGGGCGAAGGTACGGCAGATAGTGTAGAACCTTCAGGCAGACTACTTAAATAGGCACTCAAAAGGTGCACGTGTGGCTTGATGTACTATCGTTGTAATTATATATAAAACTTCGTCTATACTCTAATAAAAGTTTTCCAGACCAAAGAGTTCATCTTAATACCAAAAAAAAATAAAAATAAAAATAATTAGATAATCATATAGAGTCTCTATAGTGATAGGTTGCCATTTCAATTTTTTCTAATAAATAATAAATATTATTTATTTTTAATAATAAAACTAGGATATAACCATGCAAATAAAAATGGCACATGTGAGATTTTAATATAATTCTAAATAAATTTTTTGGCCAGTATTACTATATTATTTCACTATCATTTATATAATATTTAGTCTGCATCAACATATTTACCAAAATTCTTAGAATAGTAGACATGGCATTATTTCTGAATTAAGTTTAATTTGGCTTAAATTCAAATAATACTCATAATTCTATTTTAAAAATTTATAGTAAACAAAAAGATTAATTTTTAATAATAATTTTTGTATAGTTTTTTTATTAGATATAAAAAATTAAGAAACCTGCAGATTTGTGATTTAAATTTATGCAAGATTTTTGAAGAAACTGCAATATGCCTATCTCTGTATGCAGGTAGCTTTATTGCCTGGTTGTGCTTAAACTTTATAATAAATTGTAAATTAAAATTGTAAATTAAAATTGTAAAGAATAGAGCTGAAAATATACTACTAAGTTTAAATATAGTCATATCTAGTTATATTCCAGAGCATTTTAGGGATATAATTAAGGTAGGGCTATAAATTAGGTACTAGTTTGTTCACATGACTATAGATCAATTATATTTATTTATTATATAGTAATAATTTAATTTTATATAAATAATTGTCATAACTAATACTAATTTTTGCTAATGTTAACTTTTAAAGCCTCTATTTAAATTTACAATATTTATTAAAATTTATATATACTTTTTTACTAATAACACTAATCTCAAACTCTAATCTAACCCAAAAATAAACTTAACAAAAGCCCAAAAAATTTCATAATAAAATAAATCAAAAAATAGCATTAGCTAAAATAATATTAGCTATAATAATTATTAAATAATTTATTAACTAATAGCATTTTTTGTATAACTATATTAGGATATATCTTAAATGTTTCATATTTACTATATTCTATTAAATTATAATTAGAGTAGTGTTATTTATTATCTAATTTTATTTATCAGAAGCATATCTCTCTCTTCTTTTTTATCAGGTCTTCATATATAATATAACTTTTTTTATCTCTTTCTCCTTTAAAAAATTACCTAATTTTTATTATTTCTTTAACAAAAAATAGTTATTAAAATAAAAAATTATAAATAATATATATAATATAATAAAAATATAATTATAAATGGTTGTATATCAGAATCCCGACACACAAAATCCTGACACACAAAATCCCGACAACAAAATCCCAATATACAAAATCCTGACAAATGAAATTCCTAATTTTAATATTTTTAGGATTTTAATTTGTCAGAATTTTGTGTATCAGGATTTTGTTGCCGAGATTTTGTGTGTTAGGATTTTGTGTGTCAGGATTCTGATATACAACTATTATAAATATATTTATAGTGTTTGCACTATATATAATTGTTTTAATAAAATTTAAAATTAAGCTACATTTTTATGATTTTTTTTATATATTAGAATATATTAAATATAAAGTTCTTATTTTAATTTGTATAAGGTTTTTGCAAAGTAATAGTAGATCACATAATTAAAAGCAAAGTAGCTATATATATAGTACTACCGCATGCTATATATAAATTTGATATAGTACTAATCTAAAAAAGAAAAGTAATTAAAAGTTAAAAATAATATAAAAATATATAAAAATATATATTAGTAATACAAATATTAAAGCAAGGTGTGGCAACTTAGTGAAGTAGTGAAGTTGTCACATCCCCAGATAGTAGATCTAGAGTTTTGATTCCACAAACAATGATTTTGAAAATACTAGATCTGTATTAGTTAATGTTAAGATTATCAGTTGGATCTAGATATCTGTAATCTTGGTCACACCATCTCGAATAGGAGCTTTGGTGCAATAAATCCAGGAAAATTAAATTACTGAAAACCCATTGGGCAAGTCCTGAGTCGAAAGGTAGTATGATCTTTGATAGTGCTACAGGAAGACTGAATTTGGAATTGGAAACCGAGACCAGAGAACTAAGCAACCAGGTTCTTAAGTAGAGTGATATATCAGCTAAACTGCCAGGTTACCAACCAAAAAAAAAGGATATGTGCTCTGGAAGTATATACCAAGAAAAAGGAGACTGTAAGGCATCTAAAGCCTGGGCAGATCAACCCTTCTGGGTTGCTAGCTAGAAGTAAGAAAGAGACCAGTAAAGAATTCAAGGAAGAAGAAAAGTCTGAATGTGGGTACTGGAGTTATGTGAACCTTACAAGAACAAGGAGTATGTAATAGAAGACTAATTAGCAAGGTTGTGGCTTGAGATACAGATCAGATTATAGCAGTATACTAAAGAATAGCTTGAGATATGAACCCAGTAATGGCACAACAGATACTAGTTAGAAGAAAATTACTGAACATGCAGGTATAAACATGTGTAGAATATAGACTACTCTGTTAGGTTTACCTCATGGATAGATTAGCCAGAAATAGTTAATAAGTTCTAAAGTGGATGCAAAATCTACAGGTGTTACAAAATCTATATATGAATAGTAAGTTATACCTTGGTTAGTTTAAGAATAAATGGCAGTTGTGACTGAAGGTTTAAATGGGTATCTCTATAGTTGGGATGCAGGTATAGCAGCTAGTGTGGAATCTAGAGTAGGCTATTTAAATAGCAACCAAAAGATGCATGTATGGCTAGTCGTACTCTTATTAAGTAATAATTAGAGAGCTTGAATAGGTAATCTTCTAGTTAGGTTGCAGATATAGTGGCTAGTATAGAACCTAGATGGACTACTTAAATTAGGTACTAAAAATGCACATGTGGCTTGATATACTCTTATTATAACTATATAACCTGAAGTTAATAAGTCTAATAAAAAGTTCCAAGCCATAGAGGTTACCTTAACATTTTAAAAAAAAATACAAATATTAAAGCTTTAAAAAAAATGCAAGATATATTTAAATAAAAAAAATAATACAGATCTAGTAATACTTAAATCCAAACAATCAAAGTTTTGAAATTATAGTAATAATAATAATAAATAAGAGAATTTCTATTTGTATATGAAGTGTATATATATAGGTAGTGTAAAAACCAACTGATATCTTAAAATTTTGATTATGAAACCACCTTTTGGCTTCTACAAAAAAAAATTTAAAGGAAATTTTTGGTATAAACTAACCCTCACTTCAATTCCAAACTTACTTGTACCCTAATTATAAGCAAGAGTTTAATTTTTCATTATTTAAGTTGTTTTGATTAACATATTATACAAAATTTATTATTTAATAAATTATATCCATATATAAACACTACATGTAAATTAATAAATTTTCAATAGATAAATAACTAACTAGAAATATTTAATAAACTTAAAAAACTAGTACAGAATATAGATTTACAAATCAAAATATATACTGACAATACCTGCTAAGTAACTATAACAATATTTGTTAATTTTTTCTAACTATTGTTTTTTATTTTATTTTTTATTTATTTATTGTTGTTTTATCTTTCAAATTTTTTTAATTAAAAGATAATTAAAATTTAAACTTTGATTTAGCAGAGTTTGAATTCTGCTCATTTTTGTGGGAATATGAAAAACAAAGATCACATAACTATGATACTTTGGTAGAGTTTAAAAGTTTCTGCTTAATAGAGTTACTTACTTATAAAACTCCAATTTCAGTCAGGCACTATTATTAAAATAATATACTTTATAAAATATCCTTATTTATACAAGAGTATTCACAGGTATACACTTTTTGCCTGCTTTACAGACAAAAAGTATAATATTTTAAAAATTAATAAATTAGCAAATTAAAACTTAAAAATAATGAAATAAACAAATACAAAAAACAATAAATTACTATTTTAGTAAGTTTAAACAAGTTAGTTTAATAAGTAATAAAACTGACTTAAAAGATAGTCTAACTAATAAAAAACAAAACTAAATAACTCAGTAATAGGATATAGCAACTTAGTGAAGTAATGAAATTGTCACATCTCCAGATAGCAAGTTTAGAGTTTGAATCCCACAGATGATATTTTTGAAAAATAGCTTTATAATATCATTGGCAAAAAAAATAGGCTGATATATATCAATAACTACCCAGATAGATATTTATCAATACTAATTACTACTGCTAATACTCATCAATATAAATATATAGAAATCAATATTAAACTCTTACCTTTATCACTCGTACACAAACTTTCTACAATTTAATTATCTAAAAAACAGCTAATTACTTCTCTTTTTACTAAACTAATCTTAGTTTTGCTCTTAAATAAACTTGTTCTTTATACAAAAATATATATAATACTCTATTATTAGCTCTAAATCTTCTAAACTTATCAAAAAATAGCCTCTTGGCTTTTTTTCTTAAAATTCACAAATAACTTCATAACTGCTATCCAAACCTCTTCCTCAAGTCTAAGAAAACTTAAAAAGCTCACCAGCCCCATCATAACAAGCTATAGCTCAAGCTTGTAGACCCAAAACCAATAAAGTTATCTTTAAAAAATTCCAAACTCTCCTAACTTTTCTTTTTCTTTTCTTTTGTCTTCTGCCCCCTAAACCAACACTTAGATACGTTTTCTGTATAACTTCTACTGCATAACCCACACTGCCCGGACTCCCAATATTAGTGGTTTACTCTTAATTACATCTACTATATTTAATTTTTTTCTAACCTAGTACAATATTAAACTTTAACAAATTTGGCTTTATTAAATTTATATGGAGTAACCTTTTAGCACCAACCAAATCAACATAATACACATACCTGTAACACGTGAAGATCTAACCCGTGTTTACCTAGTATCCTGTGATTATTTGTCACACTACTGTGGTTATTCGTCACATTCTATAGTTATTTGTCATACCCTTATAGTTATTTGTTACACCCTACAATTACTTGTTACATCTATAATTATTTGGCACACCCTATCCCTTAATATGTAGACCAACACAGGCAAATTTGCCTGCGTTTTTGCACTTTTTTAGCTCTGATTTACTTTTTTAAAATGCTAAAATATTTAAATAAA
>CAJVPU010001226.1:0-13558 GCA_910591775.1 Dentiscutata heterogama | reverse complement strand
TTAAAATAATTATGATACCATTCATAAAAATAAGATAGTTGAGGATTATCACTTTCAAATATACTAATTCCAATTATTAATTCTTTCAAAATTTCAATTAATTTTGAAAGATTATTCCAATAGATTTTATTATTAACTGTTTTTTCAATAATTCTACTTATATTATCTTGATTTGCAATTAATTCAGTAATAGTAAGACTAATTGCAATATGGTTAACTTTAACTGATTCTATACAGATAAAAAAAGAACCCCATCTAGTTTTTGCTAGTAATTTAAAAGAAACTTTTGATTCTTGTGATTGCTGATGACGTTTAAAAATTGCTGTTGGAATATTATGATTTTTAAAAAACTTAACAATAGCTTTTGTTTGCTTAAAAATAGAATTAGCCCAACTTAATTTCATAATATCTTGAATAATAAGATTTAAACTATGTGCCAAACACCCCATATAAATAATATTTGGAAAAGATTTACTTAAAATTTTCCAAGATTTCTTCATAACAGAAGCATTATCAGTAATTATAGCACAAAGTTTAGACTTATCTATAGTTTCAATAATATCTTCTATATCCTTAGCAATATTATTAGCATTTTGACGTACTTCTTCTGTAGATTTAGCAAAGATAAATACTGGTTTTGGAGTTGCAAAGATAAAATTTGTCCAATGTTCAGCAGAAATACTTGACCTAAAAATTAATAATTTTAATTATATTTAAATTTATAATATTATAAGTATCTAAACTTTAAATAAAAATTATTTAACATTTATTTTGTCAAATTTGATTAAAATTTTTATTTAATTCTATATACTTACAGAATTAAATTAAAAAATTTTAGTTAAATTTAACTAAGTAAGTGCTTGATGTTTATTATTTAAAATTTACTATCCATCACAAATCAAAGTTAAAAATTCAGCATCTTCAATAGTTTTATCTACTTTTAATTTAGTCTCATTATAAACAGCTTCTAGTAATTGATTAGCCATTTTTTTTCTTGTAGGTAATTTAAATGAAGGTTTTAATTTTTTAATCCAGGCTTGAATTGGAAATGAAAAAGAAAGACCACATTGAAAAACAGCTTCTGCAAATCCAAATTCAAGATTATCTTGTTCAGATGTTGTAATATTATCAAAAAAAATTTTAATATTTCTATTTTGCAGTGTTTTTTTTGAAGTATTTATTAATAAATAAGAAGCAACTTGTGAAGATGTTATTTTTGGATAACCAAAAGAAGTAAGTTTTATTATCAATTTTAGGACAACTTTTTAAATGTGATTCACATTTGTTAAGAGCTTTATTGCAAAATATTTACATTTAACTCTTGGTTGTTTAAATAGTGGAACTATACCAAAATCGGTATAATGAAGATAAACTAGATCCAGATTTCGTGGTATTTATATGTAAAATTAAAGAATATCAAAAATTTTAGAAAGTATTTAAAAATTTTTAGCAGTCTCATAGTGTTTTTTTTTTACAAAAAAATATATATGTTTTACAATATTTTTGTAATACATATATGTATAACAAATTAGGAAATATAGAAAAATTCTAATTCGGGTTAGACAAACTATCAATTCTTGACCTTGTGATCCAGATTGGATCAATTTAACATTTATTAGAATGTTTATCATACTTATTTTATATTTTAATTTTCCTATATAAAATCTTGATAAGATAAAATGCGCATGATTTGGAAACATGCGCATGAATACACATTTATGCGCATGATTGAGGAATCATGCGCATACATGAAACCCATCTCTAATGCTAACTATGCTAATTATGCTAAATATCTTGAATATTCTAAATATTCTAAATATACTAAATATACTAAACAAATATGCAATCGATCGCCCAATTTGGTCATATTTACTGACGATTGATTTGTAATCGTAACACTATATAAAAATATTAAAATTTTTAGTTTATCTATGTATAACTTTTTTTTTATTATAACAACCTATTTTTATTTTTTAAGTAAACTTGTTCAGCATAATAATTTACATATAATTACAGATTTAAAATTAGTATACATCTTTTTTTTACAAAATTTTATTAGCAAATATACAAAATTTGCAAAATTTTAAAAAGTTGTTCTAAGTAATTTTATTTTACTATTTTCAATATATTTAAATTCAAAATTTGAATATAAGTAATATATAGGTTTAAAAGGATCTTTAGCTTAAAGTTTATAGTAAATTTATATATTTTTATTATAATTTTTATTATAAACTTATACTTATATATAAACATATTTAATATTTTTCTTGACTGTTATAGATTAATTTTACTATTATTCTTGCTTGAATTCTTTATTAAACATTATGAAGATATATGATAGGAGTTATGCTCCACTTCACTACTGTTTCTTCTGTTATAATATACATTATGCTCTTAAATTTCTATTATATTTTCTTTAACAATTTGTTACTTTATATATTCTTTATCAATATATTTATATAGCTTTGCTCACATGACAAAGAATAAAATAAGAATTGAAAAGTACAAGTCTATGCTATAGTGTGGCACATTCTACTTTTTTTTTTTTGCCTATGCTATAGTGAGACACATTCAACTTATTGTGCATGACAACTAGCAGATTATGTATTTGGTGCAATGGGTTTATAAGGGTGCATGTGGTGGGTCAAGTACGATGAAGCAGATTGTAATTAATTGGGCAATGAAGAGAACAAGTAAACAAGACAAGTGAAGAAAGCACTAAAATTTTCAATTCTTCTCCCACATGTATCTTTATAATTTCTGTTTTATGCACCTACCTGCATGATTATAATCTCAATCATATGAATACCAATAATCTTATTCACATACAAATCTATAATCTCTATTGCATACAATCATGTGCATCTCTATTGTCTTACTTATACAAGCCCTGGCTCATAAGAAGACATTCATATGAATAGTTAATTTTTGTCAATCTACCTATGATTGCCTATAATAATTAACCAATCAAATTATATAATTTTTTTAAAATATTTATCATTTTAATACTAGAAAATGAAAAAAACTTTGCTTAAAGAAGCTTATTGCATAAAGTTTGAAAACAGATAGATATGTGTAAAGTGGAATATATGAATGTAAGTTAATACATGAATGAATTATTAATGAAACTATCTTTATTATACTTTGAAAAAATCACAGTAATTCGATTTTATTTCATTATCATGACCTTTATTAGAGATACAACACGACCTTTAGCCCATATAATTAATGAAAAAATAATACTCATATACTGTACATACTATAACCTACTACTTAACCCGAAGTTACTAATGTTTTACTTTATAATATTCAAACTACATAAAATAAATAAAGTAGGAGCATTAGTATAAGCTTTTTATTATAATAGCATGTTAAATAGTTTAACAAAGTTCTTTAGGTTTAGATCTTGCATGTAACGTTTCAATCTTTTTTTTTGTTGGCCGTTTCCAGCATTTAGAACTTACATATACAGTTAATATGACTAATACTATAATAAATAGTAAAGAATATTGCTTATAAGTGAAGTTCTTGTAGTTACTGATTATTTTTGATTATTTTTGCATAGTGAATATAAACGTTCTTACGAAACGAAAAACGGCTTTTGCGGTGATTTTTTATTAGTACCGTAGTGAAACGTTACGTTTTCAAAAAGTACTTTAAACTGTATAAATAAGTTACCCGGCAATTGATTTACATCAGCCAATCAGATGAATGTCTGTCTATGAAGTCCTGGCTCAATTCATATAAGCCACAAGTGTTGATCCTCGCGATAACAGCCCTAGCGTGACTTCGTAAACGCATAGCGATAGGGCACGATCGACTACAAATTACGTAAAGATTGTCAATTTAACTTGTATTGAAGTGTATGACCTTAGTTGTACGAAAAATTTATATAAATTTAGAATTGATAACATACCGTTTTTTTAAAACTCTTCTCAAACTGTAGAAATATATTGCGGTTATTTTTCAATATGATAACATTACCGAATGAATGTTACTACCTAATATTTAATAACCTTAGGTCTAATTATAAAACTTTATTTTCGTGTGCTCTTGTAAACCGTCAATGGTGTAGAATTATTATCCCAATATTGTGGAGCGAACCGAAACACCATTTTAGAGATAAAAGACTTATAAAAATATTTCTTTTAACGTTAAATACTCAAGAACGAACTCTATTAACTCCTTTTAAAATCACCATCCCAACTCACCCAAAACCATTATTTGAATATACAAGTTATATCACATCCGTTAACAATTATTTGTATATTGGTATTAAAAGCTGGCTTTATGTTGAGAAATATAATACAGGATGTAATCTTGAAAATGCTGTTAAATGCTCTTTGATTTCAATGTTTCTACGAACTAGTAAGGATCTTAAACATTTAAGCCTTAGTGAAATTATTTGCAATCAAATGATATTTGAAAATCTTTATGAGAGCACAACTATTACCTCTATGGAATTATATAAAACTAGTTTAGATCTTAAATTTAAAACAATAGATGTGGTAACGAAAATTCTTTATAAAAATTCTATTTTAACTTCTTTGGATTTTAGTTGTAATAATATTGGATCAGTTGAAGGAAAAGCTTTAGCTGATGCATTTTGCAAGAACTCCACGCTGACTTCTTTGAATCTTAATAATAATGATATTGGACTAGAAGGTGAGAAAGTATTAGCAGATGCACTTTGCATGAACACCACGCTAACTTCTCTTAATCTTTATAATAATTATCTTGGACCAATAGGTGGAAAAATATTAGCAGATGCACTTTGCAAGAATACTACGCTGGCTTCTTTGGATCTTGGTCGGAATAATCTTGGATTAAACGGTGGAAAAGCATTAGCTGATGCACTTTGCGAGAACGCCACGCTAACTTCTCTGAATCTTAGTCAGAATAATTTTGGATCAGAAGGTGGAAAAACACTAGCAGATACACTTTGCAAGAACACCACCCTGACTTCTTTGGATCTTGAAAATAATAATATTGGATCAGAAGGAGGAAAAGCATTAGCTGATGCACTTTGCAATAATACCGCGCTAACTGCTTTGGTTCTTGGAAATAATAATATTGGGTCAGAAGGAGGAAAAGCACTAGCTGATGCACTTTGCAAGAACGCCACACTAACTTCTTTGAATCTTGAAGTTAATAATCTTGGATCAGAAGGAGGAAAAGCATTTGCAGATACACTTTGCAAGAACATCACGCTGACTTCTTTGGATCTTTGGAAGAATAATCTTGGACCAGAAGGAGGAAAAGCATTAGCGTATGCACTTTGCAAGAACACCACGCTAAATTTTTTGAAACTTGAAGAAAATAATCTTGGATCAGAGGGAGGGAAAGCATTTGCTGATGCACTTTGTAAGAACACCGTGTTGACTTCTTTGAATCTTTATAACAATAATATTGGGCCAGAAGGAATAAAGGCATTGGCGGATGCACTTTGCAAGAACACTACGCTGATTTTTTTGAATCTTAGAAGGAATAATCTTGGATCAGAAGAAAGAAAAGAATTACTAGATTCATTTTGCAAGAACTCCACACTACTTCTTTAAATCTTAATCACAACAATTTTAATTTTTAAATCAAAACCATACAACAAAAGAATAGAAATACTGCTACGTATAACAAAGAACATGACAAATAGCTCATCATACAATTAAATATAAATATTTTAAGATCTTTGAATATGTGCTTCATCTTATTTTCTATCTTTATTTTGTGACTAGCTTTGAATGCTTGTGTATGAGCTTTGTTATGAAAATTGCCTTACGAAACTTACGAAGGTTGGGAGTTTATGAAAATATAAATCATGCTTTGAATAGTGGACAGAAAAATGTTTTAGAAGGAAAATTTAAAACTTTTGTCAAACAAGAAATTCAATTAGAATTTATTCAAATCATTATTGAAGGTAGTGTTGTACATTTTCATTGTTCAAAGATTTTGAGTGAAGTTTTCTTAATAATCACAGGTTTAAATTCAATGAAAATTTTTTTATTTTAATTCTACAAATATACTGTATATAATTAAAATAAGAAATTTTTTATCAAGAAAAAACTTCACTCAAAAATCTTTGGACAAAGAAAATGTACAACACTGATTGAAGGTAATCCATCAATAAATTTTATTTATTTATTAAATAATTTTTAATTTGCTTTTTGATTAATTAACAAATAGCATAGCATCATCAATTAGAATTGCGAATACTGTTTTTACATTAAGTTTAAACATTAAAGAATTATCTAGAAAATACTCAGTCTGTCGATGCTCTACCTCTACTACTTTTAAATGATAGAAAATTAGACTTGATGGACTAAAAAGTAAAATCAAAACCTTAAAAATTTTTGTTACAGAAATTGTTGGGATCCGAAAAAACCATTGAAATGCTTTTTGAGAACAAAAATGCATAAAAAGGAGAATTATGAAGGTGCATTGAAGTGTTCTAAACAAAATTTTGAATTCGGTAACCTAGAAGCAAATTTTGTCAAGGATATTATTTACGTCATGGATATTATGTAAGAAAAGATTCTATTAGTCCATAAAACTTTCAAAGAAGCAGTTGATGAAGATAATCATTCTGAATCACAATGTCAATATGCAATTTCATTGCTGATCTTAACAAAGAGGTAGAAAACATAAAAGATAAAAGCCATGAAGAAATTATTTTGTATTAGCCGTTGAAATCCCTCTAAATCATATGTTGATTTAATATATTAATATTTAAGTAATGGAAAACATAAAGTGTAAAAAATAAGAACGTGGGATAGATTATTTAATATTAGCAGTAAAAATAGTAATTGCTTTATTAGAAAAAATTATGTGAATAAATTAAGTAGTTGTTTAAAATTTATATCTAGTAAATTCTTTGTAAAAATTTTTTTCTTTCGATGGTCATTTATCCTTAAAAATTCATATTATATAATAAAAATTATAAGATTGTCGACCTAAAGGTCTAAAAAATTTTTACTTCTATAGCCTATAAGTATAAGAGAACAGAAAGCATTAACGTAGTTATTGATCATGTTGGACCATAATCGGATGGGCTGAAGGAACAAATAATTAAATACATTTAAAAACATTATATAAAAGATTTGTCAAACTCTGAATTTTTTCAACATCAATGCCAATTCTTAAAGTCAATTTTTTTTATTAAAAAATCAATATCAGATTTGTCCTGGAACCTTTCACATGTTGCAAACTATAAAATCAGAATATTGTTAATTTAATTTAAGGTTTGATATGTTCGGAGGATTATGAATATTTAATTAAAAGAACTTGGATCAACGATTGGTAATTCGTTTATCGAATCCAATCTTTACGTAAAATTAGTTTTTAAATAGAAATATGAAAGCATATATTGACAAAATTAATTATATTAGGTTTTTGTCAATTTTTTTTATAATTCTTGGTTTAATAAAACCAAAGAATAATTTTAATTAAAATCACTGTACTCATATAGAATAGCATATATATGTACGTACTTTATTATATATATCAAAGAAAGTAGTAAAACAATGTGTATTGCCAAATTCTATTTTAAATCTATACATTAGATAAATGATAATGAACTAAGTATATTCTTTAAAATGTAGATTTTTTGATTGAATTTTGTAATCCAGTTATTTTGATGATACATCTAGTGCCAATTTCAATTTAATAAACCATTCTGACTAGCATTTAACAATTAAATCTTCCTTATTTGACACTACTTCAAAAGTATATTCCCCTAAATATTCTTGAAGATTATTCAATTTAATACCCCTGACACACACATACTTTAAAGTTTTTTTCCGAATATAATATTTGATTAAAGAATTGACCACACTTCTACAATCATATGATCAAGTCAATTCCAATTAAGATGAGAATCATATTATTTCTCATCAACACAAATTAAAAGTTTATTTAAAGGTGCATCACAATGATTTAATAAAATATCAATATGCGGATTTGAATATACTTCCAACCCATTCCATTCAAGATATTGTAAAGTTAGTGGTAATAATTTTGCAAATTGTTCAATTCGCATTTTCATATCCTCATCAGTTCCATCTCTAAACCAGTCAAATGTAAGAAATTGGAGATTGCATAAATTTAAAATAAGTGTCAAAACTTGAGAGGTAAACTTAATAATTGAAATGCTAAGATATGTAATATTTGGACAGAATATAGCAAGACTCACAATTAATTGGTATTGTGATTGAATTCTATTTCTAGAATCAAGCTTAAGCCATTGTAGTGATAATCCAGAATTTTTTAAAAATTGAAATAAGTCTGAACCATCAAGTTCAGATCACTCCATTTCCAATGTATTAATTTTACAGAAATTTGCAATAAATGATATCCATTTGTCACAGTGGCTAATTCGAAAGACTTCCAAATTCTCACAATTTATTAACTCCTTACAATTTTTGTCAAATTCATCATCACAGTAGGATTCTATTTTAATTTCTCATAATGAATTTCTTTGACATTCCAATGCGGAGACAAAAGAGGAAACATCGGTATTAAAACTAAATCTGCTAATCTTTCGCTAGGATTTAATGATGTTTGTAAGTGCCTGATTTATTTGTAGTTCATTGGGGCAGCATATTAGCTCTAAAGTATGAATTTTGGTGGAATTTTTATCCAAGATTCTTAATAACATAATGTACTTATCAAGATTATTGTCAACTGATAATTCTACAGTTAATTCTTGAAGTTGAGAAAAAAATTGTTCATTCTGTCTTAATGAGTGAAAGACCTCTGGTTTAATAGTCAAATATGGAGTACGGATATTTTACTTTGATAAAGTAGCGCCGCTATCAACAAATATCTTAATTAATAAATTAGCTATATTTTCCTCCATGCGTTCTTCTAAATCAATACATTTTTTTAATTGAATCCAATTTCGAAGTCTATATCCAAGAAGACAAAGATCGAGAGCCTTTAAAAATCTTGCATAATTAAAAAGAGTAATAGGAAAATCAGCAATTATTCCACATTGACTTAGAATAGTTTTATCATATTCATTGGCAGATGAAAAATATCTGGATATTTCCAAATGAAAAAGGATCACACCAGAGAATAGGAATTGAAATTTTGCACCATTGTCGGTTTACTAATGTGCAAGAATATAATGAAGAAATTTCATTGTTTAAATTGTTAAGAATGTTCTCCACTAGCTCAGGTATATCCCTGTAACTATTTTTGATGCCATAGTTTTTTTTGTTAAGAGTTGTAAGAGTTGAAAATTTTGACGATTGTTGATCTGCGATTTTTAATTCTGTAATTGTTACGTACCCTCTCTGCAATTTGATCATTCGAGTTGACATGCAGTCAACAGATCGAAAAGATGGCTAAGCGGTGATGTAACGATCGCCAAGCACGTGGTCAAAGACCGGAGCCACCTCGGCTGGCAGGGGGCCGAACATTGCATAAGAAATCAACATCATGAGAAGAATAAACAATGACGCTCCATCAACTTCCGGATCCGGTAATCATGAAGTAATAATTGACCCGAGCAGGATTCAAGTCAAGTACAGATAAGTATAACGTTAAATAATGATGCAAACCATGTGCGTAGTCTATGTCTAACTAAATTGCCAAAACGTTTCTCTCGCGACCCGATCCCACCCTCCCAAAAAAAAAAAAAAAGGGGGAAAAAAGGAAGAAAAGAAGGGGGTAGACCCAGAGGTTACAATGCATGAGACAGAATAGTCGAACCCTGCCATTTTCATTGACAACTGCTTATTTCCATTTGTCGGCCGGCCTGCGTTACGCAGGCGGGAAACCACCGGCCGTTACTGCGCCATGCCGCATCTGCTGCCCATGGGATACCCGGCGCAATCTCAATTGCTACTTTTCCGGGTGCATATCCCGTTTCAGTTTATTTGTACATCGATAGCAACTGATGTATGCATTCTGTAAATAAAAAATCCATTCCGGGACATTACTCCGGATTCTTCCAAATATATCACGTGTGTGCAATGCTTTTCGATCAATTTTCAAGATCAGGTGTAACGTGATAGTCAAACCAAAATAGATGTCACATGATTAGGGCGCAGAAAGTGGTTTCTTAGGGCGTTCTCAAGCATCTACCTCAATGACGAATCTGATTGGTCTGTTTGATCAAACTAGCCAATCAGATTTTTTATTGAGTTCATTTAGGCCGGTGCTTGAGAACGCCCTTAATTGAGTTTGTAACTTTGCTTATGAATTTGATTTTAATATTTGTATACTGTAGAAGAATAGAAATTATATATTGTTAGAGAAGTAATCAAGTTACGAATATTGACCATTGTTTGTTCAACTAAATGTCAATTGCTGAATTGAATGATAGATTTATTATTGAAGAGTAAAGAATTTTATAAAAGTACAGTAGACAGAAGTCGAATGATCGTAATAATTATATGAGAGTATGTTATGTAAATTTGTTAATTTTGTTACCTAATATCTTGTGAAATCACGTATATCTAGTGATCTACTTTATTAAACGCCTTTCAAGATCAAGTAAAAAGTTTTTTTTACAAAAATAATTAGAAATTTTAAATAGTTCTAATTCTAACCCTAAATGTAGCGCGGTTTTCTTGACTTTAATTTATAAACTTCGATTATCACAGATCACGTTATAGTAATCTATAAATAGGGGGTATGATTCATATAATACGTAATAAGGATTTTAACAATTTCTCGTTTCATAACACAAAAGTAATTCATGGCATCAAAAATATTTATGAATTAATGGATATTATTCTTAAGAATTTAAGTAATGAATATTATTCTTTATACTCTTGCGTACTTGTGAGTCGATATTAGTGCAAAATATCAATTACCATTCTTTGGCAAGATTCGCTTTCATTCAGGAAAAATCCGTTATTCATTCCTAAGTATTTTTTATTTCTTGACGAAGGAAAAACATTAGTTTTGAAAAAATATGGAATAAATGAAGAATTTCCCAAGACACTATTTAATTATGCAAGTTCTCGATTTATTCAGTCTAGAGTATATGGGTTGCCGTCAATAGAAATAATGCAGATTGACATTTTTAAAAAAATCAATGCCTTAACTTCCTCAGCCCATATCTCAATGGGTTATCTTAATGATTTAATAATCAAAAGAAAGCTTTGATCGTAAGCTTTCTTTTGACTATTAAATCATCAAGACAACTTCAAAACACATTAAGATATGAACTATGAAATCTAAGATATTGATTTTTTTAAAATGTCAATCTGCCTTATTTCTATTGACAGCAACCCATATGGTTAAAAAGTGGATCTATTTCCAGCTAGTTCGAGAACATATTACGGTCCATTGATATGTCATATAATCAGTTCATTACTTGCATCAAGTGTAACACAATTTTAGAAAAATCTAGTTCATCACTACAACGACTTGTTTCTGAAAATCAAGAGATTCGGGTGATTTTTTATTACTAAATATATTAAATTCTGCCCAATCATTACATTTCGTGTTTTCCACTCAACTTATAGAACTTATAGAACTTATTGGTAATTTACAAAAACTTCAATTTAGCTCAATAATTGCTATGCTCCTTTAAAAAAGTTGTTAATTGGTAATCTTGATAACGAGAAACAAGTTAAAGTGTTAATTTAATTTTGAAACAAAAGTGAACTTTGAATTACGTGGGTATAAGTGGATATTATAGTTTGGATTACAATTTTAAAAAGCCATTGGGAAAAATGCGTTAGTTTGGTATGGATTATTGCTAATCTTTAAAATTATTTCATCGTATGGTAGTTAGTGTTTGATTTGGACAAGTTCTTTGAAAATTACTTGATCAATGATATAGTTGGTTCTTATTGTTAATATCTCTTTCAATTCTGTGAAATTGGCAAATAAATGCATCGTTTATACTAATGAATAGTGTGTTGCTAAAGTAAAGCGATTGTTAATTTAATTAATCATATATATTAAAGTTAAACCTGATGATTTTACGAATCCTAAGAACCATTTACGTATCTCTTTAAAGAATTTAAAAATCAAAATAGCCTTTTAAAGATTTTAAATCAACTATTGTAAAGCGGAGTTTATTGATCAATCAAAAAAGACTTTTTTAAAGAGAACAACATTTCCAAAAATACTTGTGAACTCGAGTGCGTTATAATGTCAGGCTTTAGCTTTCGTATGAATACTGTCTATATTCAAAGATACTTAACTGGAAATTTCCAGAATCGTTGTCCGGAGAAATTGATGATTTGATTCGAAAATGTTAAATAACAATAAGACCTGATTATATTGTCTAGTGAATACCTTTTGAGAGAAAACAAGAGGTGGTTGTGCAAGAATTTATTCGATCTTGCTTGGCTGTAGGTATGATAGATGGAATGCCGATAAAAAACAACTCGAGAGAACTGGCGACATAAATGGAATTCTTAAAACATTCAGAGAGGTAAGATATTTTACAAATCAGTGTGTATCTGCTGTGCAAATTTTGTTACATTGATGAAAACTTATACTAAATGAATGTCTATTAATAAAACCTGGAAATCTTTATTTCATGCTCGAAGTATCACAATATCGTAATCATTTTTATTCTTAAAATTCTTGTCAGTCAACCAACCAACATCTCTATTCCATGATGAGAACAAATCCTTTTGCTATAGTTTGACGAGAGAATCAGCATCACAAAATTTTGCACTTGCTTTAGAACCTATGACAAAAAATTTGGGCGACTTTTTACTTGAGAACACCACTTCTCTTAATTGGCAACAAAGAATTATATTAAATATTCTCTTATAAAATTCACGATTCTAATTTATTCTATCGTTACATCCTGGAAATATTCTTCAGGGACGTTACTCTAACATTTTGTACAGTAGTGAGGAAATAATGTATATGTATATCGTGATATAAATTCATGCCTTTTGTTAATGAAATTTGACTATGTATAATTAGTGAAAATGTGCAGGAGTAGAGATATATCAAAGAGACATAATGCGCAATATTGATTTGCTTTTTTGAAGATAAACTTAAAAAATATATAGAGAGAGATGGATTGATGTTACTATACCAATCGATCAATACCATTTATTCATCCAAAATATACGTTGCTAAAAATTATAATAACAAACATTTACTTGTCAAAACGATAATGATATATATAAAGCAAATTAGGTAAATTTTAAATTTTATAATTATGTTTTAGATAATTTTGATATGTTAAGAGTACTCAATATTTTATCTTTTATAGATAAGTTTACACAGCAATGTAATGAAATTGCACAAGACGAAGAAATCTGACCATATCTGATGAGTCTGTAATGATGCGATTTTAAAATGTATGCCTTATTGCCTAAGGCAAAATTTTAAATTCAAAATTTTCACTTATATATGTTGTAAGTCGGAACTAAATTATTGTAGATTTAGAATCCACTTAGATTGGAATGGAATTCCAAATGTAGTCCGAGTTGTTATGAAATTTAAAAGCAACTTATGTCGATCGATAAATTTAATATCAACTTAAGTTGATTTTAAATTTAACCCTCTTCAATCTTTTTTGCCCGCGCATCGTAGATTATTTCCATATAAGCTTAAAGTTGGATACGGATCTCCT
>CAJVPU010001225.1:0-13563 GCA_910591775.1 Dentiscutata heterogama | reverse complement strand
ATCTTGGGGGTGATATTCTTTAATAATGTCTTTTAGTTCATCACGATAACGTGGAATATCATTTATTGGAGCACTAGCAGATTCTCCTTGTCTTGTATATTCTTTAATATGAAATCATTTTTTAAAGTTTGAGAACCACTCTTCTAACTCCCAAAAAATTGTTAATCTTTAGTTTTTTAGTGAACTAGAAAGCTTTACATTGGATGTTTGCACCTGTAATTGTTTGATGGTGTGCTTCAGTCTTTGAAACCCACAAGCCCAGTACTTCTTCTAGCTAAAGATACTTAGTTGAGTGATTTCGCTTAGATTTTGCTTGTGTTGAATTAGGATCAATTGAAAGAAAATAATCTTGTTTTTTGAGTATTTTTGAGATTGTTGATTCGCCAATTTTAAATTTGTTTGCAAGTACAAGTTGGGTGTAGCCCTTTTTTCATAAACAACAAATTTCAGCTTTTTGAGCCTTTGTTAATATGATTCGTCTTGTCTTTTCACCATCCGTTACTTGTCTTTTGTTATTATTAGTATCATTCATATTAAATGTTTTTCTTTTAAAAGTTAAATCATAACCTGAAATGTTATTTCCAACTGATGTTCTATTAACTGAAGATCCTCCACCTAATGATCTAACCAAAGATCTAATACCTAAAGACCTACTAACTGAAGACCCACTAACTACTAGTAAAAACCAACTAGTTGAAGTCCTGACCAACAACCTATTGACCAAAGACCCACCAACTGACAACCTATTGACTGAAAACCTACTACTTTTCTCCATTATTATACTTAATCCAAGACCAGTAACAATTATAAAAAAATGATATAAGACAATTTAACTTGTCTTCTATTCCTCTATTTGGTGACTTATGCAATGAAATTAACAATTTAAAAAACTTTCTAATAGCTATGATTTTTAAAAAAGTATTTTTTTAGTACAGTTGAGATATAAGTTCTTAAAAATTAAAATGAAAATTCACCTATTGAGATGGTATTAGAGCAAGTGTTATATATACAACTGTTTCATCAAATTTTTTTGCTGGTGCGTTTTAGGTAGAGTTTTTTTTTTTTTCCCTTTGTTTTTTATTTAATGCATTACACTTTTCTGTATTATGTTATATATTTTGCCTTATCATTACAATATACTTTTTTATTGCTACTTTTTTATTTTTTGTCACACATTTCGTTAAACTTTTTTGTATATATTTTGATGTATCACACATTTTGCATTATAAATTAATCTCAAGATTTGATTGGCTAAAAGTCACATGAATAATGTAGTTTCTTATATCATGCCAAATTTAATTAATAAGAGATAGCCCAAATATTCTTATATACTTATATCGAGAGTTTCTTAATAAACTTTCTTATATCGAGTAAAATTTATTAGATTTAAATTGGGGCCAATTAAAAACTTTCTTATAAGCCAATTTTCTTATATTGAGAGTTTCTTATATTAAGAGTTACTTGTATTTAGTATTTATTTTTATTTATTTTTTTGATATTATTTAATATTTACTATATTTATTTATAAATTTTATATTTTAGTATCTATACATTATAACACACTTTATATTACATAAAATCAAAACAATAATTAATTTGTCAGTTTAGTATTAGGATGAGAGTTAGGTTAGAGTTAAAATAGAGTATTTTAACAAAAAAATTTTAATCCAAAATTTTGTGAAGAATTTTTTTTGTTTGATACAAAAGATAGTTTTATAGGCAAAATTTTAAGCTACAAGCGATTTTTTAGAGATGTTGCTATTTTTTTAATTTCATATTATACTTAATCTTATAATCTAATTGGTTAATCAGATAGGTGCATTACAGTACAAGTGTGCTAAATTATATAACCTTTTATTTATTTTATTTTATTTTATTTATTTTATTTTATTTTTTAAGTTTTAATATTTTTTAATAATATATTTTAATGGCTTTTAATTTTTTAATAATACTTTAAATATATTTGTATTTTATAATAAATTTTTTAATAATATTTTTAAATTTTTTTAATATTTTTTAACAATATTTATATGTTTTTTTAAAAAAAATTCTTTAAATATTTTATATAGCAATTTCTATTTGTATACCTATATATAAAACACTATATATTAATAACTTAAAATTTTGCTTATAAAACTATTTTTTGAGTTCTAACAAAAAAAAAATCTATATAAAATTTTACTATAAACTACTTTAACCTTAATCTCTAACTTAACTTATCTTAGCTATAATTTTATTTAATTTTTTTTTTAAATTTTGTATTAAATTTTTTATAAATTATAACTATATTTTATATATAAATATAAATTTATAAATTTTTATTTTATATTTAATATTTTTTTTTAATAAAGCTTATAATATTTTTTTACTAATACTTTTGGTATTTTTAAACAAATCTTTAAGAATAAAAGGCATGTTAATTATTTTTTATATAATCTTAGTAGTAAATTTTTTTTTAAAAAAATAAAAAAATATTTTATTTTATTTTTTAGATTTTATAATTTATTACTATAGCAATGTATTGCAAGTTTAATAATTTTATGTATAAAGTTTTAAATTATAGTTACAAATCATGATTTGTAAACAAAATTTTAAACTCTATATAGACTAGTAATATATTACTATAGTGATAAATTATAAAACTTTTATTTTTTTATTTTTTTTATTTTCTAAGACAATATCTTGTTCTTAGTTGTTTTTATTAATATAATTAAATTATTAATCTTATACAAAATAAATCTAATAAGAATATAGTAACTTAGTAAAGTAGTAGAGTTATTGTATTATGAATAGCAAGTCTAGAGTTCGAATTCTATAAACAATATTTTCAAAAAATAGCTCTGTGATATAGTTGATGGCTATTTAATAATTAGTAGGATTTAAAGATCTATAACTTTGGTTATACTATTTAGAATAGAAGCTTTGATATAATAAACTTAAATATCAAAATAACTAAAAATTTGTTTGGCAAGTTTTAAGTTAGAAGGTAGTATAATCTTTAGCAGTTTTACAAGAAAACTAAATTTAGAAAAAAAACTAAAATTAAAAAACCAAATAACTAGATTCTTAAGTAGAAGAACATACTAGCTAAACTGCCTAATTATCAAACCAAAAAAAAGAATATATACTTTAAAAACATATACTAAAGGAAGAAAAACTATATAAATATCTAAGATCTAAGTAAACTAATCCTTCTAAATTGCTAGCTAAAAGTAAAGAAAGAACTAATAAAGAATCTAAAGAAAAAAAAGTTTGAATATATATACTAGAGTTGTATAAATCTAAATACAAAAACAAGAAGTAAGTAACTAACTACTAATATAAAACAGTTGTAGCTTGAGATACAAATAAAAATAGCTTGAGATATGAACTTAATAATAGTAGCACAACAGATACTAGTTAGAAAGAAGTTACTAAACATATAAGTAAATACATGTGTAAAACATGTACTACTCTATTAGGTTTATTTCAAGATAAAGTAGTTTTAGATAGAGTGTGAAATCTATAAGTAGCACAAAATCTAGCTATAAATAGTAAGTTAAATCTTGGTTAGATGAAAAATAACAAGCTAGTTATAACCAGAAAGTATAAATAATCATCTAGTTGGATTGCAGGTATAATAGCTAGTATGAAATCTAGAGCAGACTACTTAAATAGACAATTAAAAGTTGTATATATAGCTAGCTATATTCTCATTTATAAAAACTAGATAGCTTAAATAGATAATCTTCTAGTTAGATTGCAAATATAGTAGCTAATATAAAACCTAGATAGACTACTTAAATAGATAACTAAAAGTTGTATATATAACTAGTTGTACTCTTATTATAATTATAAATATATATTGTTAATTATCTAATAAAAAGCTCCTGGCTATAGAGATTATCTTAATACCAAAAAAAAAAATAAAAATAAACCCAATTTATACTTTTATTGTAACCAAAAACTTAAAGCTATATTCAAATTATCAATATTTAAAAACTATTTAAATAAGGATATGACAGCTTAGTGAAGTGGTCTAGTCATCACTCCACTAAGCGGCAGATCCAAAGTTCGAATCTCATGGACAACGTTTTCGAAAAATAAGCCTGTGTTATGGTAACAATTATCTATCGATCAGTTGGGTTCTAGAACCTGTAATTTTGGTGATACCATGTTTACATGGGAGCTTCGGTGCATAAAAGGCCAAGAAACTGAGATGTTCAAAACCCATTTGGGAAGACTTGAGTAAGAAGTAGCTATGATCTTTGATGGTATCATGGGAAAGATCCAAATTTGGAAGTTGGGACTGAAATTGGAGAACCGAATGACAACAAGATCCTTTAGTGGGAGGATTTACCAACTTGACTGCCAATTTGGAAAGTTAAAATTTGTGAGATGTTATGGAGTACACCAACCCTAGCCAATCAGCATAGAAAACTAGTAATAAGAGGCCCTACCCATCAAGGCAAAGGGTTATGGAAGTCAGGCAACTGATGGAAAAATACCAGGTGTGTCTAAAGGACCAGCCTACTGAATTGAAGAAAAAGGACATGTGTTAGGAAATCATGTATCAAGATAAGATGAGGGTACCGGCATCTAATGCCAAGCCAAGGTTGAATCTTCCAAGTCACCAGTTGGAAGTAAGAGATAGACTAATAAAAAAATAACAAAAAAAAAAGTTCAAATACGAGTACCAGGATTAGGAGTAAACCTTATAAGAGCAAAAGTGATTAAATAGAAATAATCTTAACTGCAAGTAGGAGTCTTGACAACTGCGTAAAACCAGGCTAGCTCAAATAGGATAGTATATATTTAGCTTTAGTTAATCTGCAATCATTTGATATCTAATTTAAACATATATATTAACAAGTATTTGACTATCAAATTTTTGTTTAATTATGCTAAACATTACTTTTGTAGATTTACTTAGATTTTAGTATTTACTTTTTATTATTTTATACTTTGTGTTCTTGGTTTTATTAATTTTCCAATTTAGATAGCTTAGTAAATTAGGTTTGCTTAGCTTTAAATATCTTATAGGCTTTTTTTTTTTGATATATACTTTTAAAATATATATTCTTTTTTTCTAATACAACTTTAATAATCTGATTGGTTAAGAATTTTGTATTATCTAATTTTATCAATTCTTTGATTTAGTTTAAATTAGGTTTGTAGTACTATTAAAGATTCTTACTACTTTCTATTTGTATCTTGTCAAGCTAGTTTTAAATTTTCAAGTTCTTTCTGTTAATTTTATATAGTTTTAGAAGTTTTATTATAGATTTACACTACCTATACTAGTTTGTATTTCTTTATACAATTTAAATATTATACAAATACTTCTACAAAATATATTAGTATAACTAGAGTTATAAATAATAAAATCTAATTTGTCAATAAAGATTTATTACTATAATACAAGTATTTTTGTTTAAAATATTATTAGTAGAATTTGAACTTAGTACTATAGTTAAGCTAGCTTAAGATATAATAACTACACTACTATACTAAGTTGCCATATCTTAAAATATATGTATATATATATAATATTGGGCAAAAATTGTCGAATAATAGTAATTTGGCAAATGAGCACATGCTGCTTTGTAGCACATGTAGCCAATTATTTGTCAAATTATCATATTCAACAATTTGCCTAATATTGGTGTTATTTAGCAATTTATAATTATAATTGGTGGGGAGTTACTTGCTAAGTTTTAATTTTGAATATTAGAACAAATATAATTATATTATAACAAATGAAAAAATAATAATAAAAAATTTTTTTATAATTATATAAGTTTTCCAGATAAATATATATATTTTATTAATTAATATTATTAAAAATTAAATAAAAGTTGTATAATAGTTTTTTTTTGATTCTAATAGTAGTAAAATTATTAAAATTGGTTGAGTATTTATTAATATAGATATATTTAAAGTATTATTTTTTGGCATATAATAATTATATAATATGAACTAATCAAAATTAATAATTTTATATAACTCCAAAGAATTTGGAATTACCCCGAAATAGTGTTTATCACAATCAAACAAAAATTTAATAGTCAATTACTTGTGATTAGGTTGGATATCAAATAATTACATATTAACTAATACTACATATATACATATATATATATACAGTCAGACCTCCTAAATGCAATACTTCTTTAAATGCATATCTTTTTTTAGACCCAACTACCTGATTGTGTCAAGCACTACCTCAAAAAACTTTGCAATATATACAAGCATATATTTTTTTAAATATTTTAGCTATTAAAATTTATATTACTATAAAGAACATATTTTAACAAAAATTTTATAAAAATTAATTGCAACTGTGAAAAGTTTTATAGTAGCATTTTTTTGCAAAAATCACGTTGTACCACAAATATCATATGATAAATAATCGACATGCCCTCTACTTTTAATATTCTTCTAGACATTATTTATCTAATAATAAGTTATGTTTATAAAAAAATATTTAACAATTTTTTTTGATAATACATAGATATTTTTTGATAGTGCTTTAGATGAACTTTGCGATAAGTTATGTTGCACTTTTTCAAAGTTTTTTTTTTTTTTTTTGTATTTTCAAAAACACTTACAGTTTTTTTTTTTTTGATTCTTTCTGTGTTTTTAGCATTTTTAGTGAAAAATTTTTATGCATTCTTTAAATATTTAATAATAAAAAATTATTTTTTAAAAAATATAAATTATTAAAGTTATGAAAACTAAAGTATATGTTATAACACTTGTTTATACACAAAACAAATACAGAATAATATATGTGATAGTATGTAAAGATATACGTTATTGCCGTTGCCTGCAAACATGTAAATATATATGGGGCAATGCATGAGAAAACACGTAAAAGTGCAAGTTAATACGTGTAGTGTTGCACGGAATCCACGCCTATTTACGTGTCAAGAACGTGCATTCCATGCAATGTCTCATGTAGATTACGTGCCGCTTTTGTGGTCTCGTACACCAACAATTCCGTGCTGTAATTTCTCATAGGGTACCTGCATATATATATATATAATTTTATGTCAACCGTTGAAAATATGTAAATACAAGTCATTTTGCTTTTTTTTTTTATAATTTAAATATTATGGTACATTGAAATAAAATTTATAATTAGTAGGTTTTTAATAAACTCTATTAGTAGCGAATTTTGCTAAATTTTAAATGGTGTGGAGGGACAATTAGGCAACGTGACGTAAATATACGTCATCAAAACAACCTGCATCTATAACATAAACTATTCAATACATCATCAAAGAGATAAGCTCCAATCTCCTTTTTCTACTGATAACATTTTTTCTATAGGTGCGTATTCTTTTGTAATTTCATCCATCCATCCATTCAACGATAATCAATATGAAGCTCTATTATGTTAATAAAATAGTACCCCGTACAGAGAGACAAATAAATATGTGCGTTGGCGAGTTTTATGTTTATGAAAAATTATATTATACATTATTTTAAATGATGAATAAATCTAAATAGATAAAACGTTAATGAAATAATGAACATTATAATGGCTTTAACCGATTTGTTCGAAGATGTATACAAATGAAATCAATTATTTTAGGTTTAATGAACGATAGGTAAATTATGATGTAAATTTGAAACCGATTTTCCAGGGTGTAATGTTCTATTTTACAGTGAATTGTTATGCAGTACAATGTGTATGGTTATATTAATAATGCAAAACTTTATTAGCTTCAAAATAATGAAAATGCATTTATGCGTATTTGTATATTTAAAAAGATCATGTGATATTGTAACAACTTATCTAGCATAACAATAAAAAAGACGACGACAGTAATGAAATTATGTGATCTGTTAGCATATGCAAAGAGTGGTTTGTTTCACTATACGTGGTTCGGAGAGATAAATTATCGTAAAAGTCGTAAAAGGAAGGCTTATCATCCGAAATTCCTTAAAGGGTAACGGCTTGAGCACACTTGCTTATGCAGAATTATTTCGCCACATGCTTGCGTAAGTAATGAAATCCTGCGTATAATTACTAAAGTCACTAAGAAAAAAAAAAAACTGTCAAGACAATCATTCCAATATGAGATTGTTGTGCTATTTTGAATAACTGTCTTCTATGAAAAATAAATTGAATATACGTTACTTTCTTAAACAGCATAAATAATAAAGTAATTATGCATAATTAAATAATTACTTTTTTGGCATAGTTCAATACTTCATTTATAATCATTCAGTCAGGATTAAACTGTTATTCTAAAAGATGGTAATTACTCATCTATTTTAAGGAACCATAAATTCGCTTATCGGATCAATATACGGCAAATAACACGGACCATATTATACTATACCAATATTAAATAAGATTAGGTTTTTTTTTTTTTCTGCAACTATTGCATACACTTGTAATCCATTTTTACATAAATGCTCATCTCAAAAAGTGAAACAACAGTTTTTTTTGATCTTTGATAAATATTTAATGTTTTTATAATTTTACAACCCACTTCCTTCCTTTATTATTTAGTTTCTCGTCCACACTCACTTTTTTAGATACAATTACGATCACATATTTAATAATGGGAAACAAACAATCAACCATATCAACAAAGAATAAAAAAAAGGATCAAATCCCTTCAAAATCTCCCACCAGTGAACAAAAATGCTGGTATGCTGAAGGTCGACGGTACACCTATTATAAGAATTCAAAATATATTTTTCCGGAAGATGACATCGAAATAGATAGATTACAAATGCAACATTATTTATTTCGACATATATTTTATGGAAATTTTTCTGCTCCGGTAGAAGATATGCTTAAACAAGGTGGTCGGGTATTAGATATAGGGTAAAAACATCATTCATTTGTATTATTTTTTATTTTTTAAATTTTTTTTTTAAATTTTTTTTTATTTAATAATTTCTTTATTTGCAGATGTGGACCAGGAACATGGGTTTTAGAAAATAGTTGTGATTTTTCCCGATCCGAATTTTACGGAATTGATATTGCGCCAATGTTTCCAAGCATGATTAAACCACGAAATGCGCATTTTATACAAGCGAATATTCTTGATGGTTTACCATTTGACGATAATTATTTTGATTTCATACATTTGGGTATGATTTTCATTAATTAAATTTCAAATAATAAATACTATATTTATTAATAAAAATAATACTAATAATAATAATAATAATAATATATTTTTCTACAGGATTCTTATCTGCGTGTTTTTCTGAAGAAAATTGGACCACTCAAGTAATTCCAGAATGCATCCGTGTATGTAAATCTAATGGCTGGATTGAATTTTATGAAAGTGATGGTGCCGCATTTAATGGCGGTCCATGTTATACTCAAGTCGTGGAATCTTTTAGACAAGAATTTTCTACAATGGATTTAAATATAAGAGCTGCAATACTCTACAAAGATTGGCTTCTTAAAGAACCAAACCTAACAAACGTTCAGGAGGAAGTCAAAAAGCAATCCATTGGCAATTGTGATTGTCTTGCAATGATCATGAAAGAGTGCTTAAAAATTCTCTTTCAAACTTTGGCTCCACGTCTCGCTAAGAATTTAGGAATAAGCGTGAATGAATTTGAAAAAATGTTACAGGATGTTCATGAAGAATACGACAAATATGGAACTTACATGAATTTTTACAGGGTCTATGCACAAAAAGTATAGATTAATGAACATACCTTTGACATATATGCAATAATATGCAAGAAAAAAAATTTTTTTTTTTTTTTTTATGAACTAGAGAAAAATATGGATTTTCAATGTACCAAAGGAAAAGAGAATTGGTACACATGATGCAGAATTTTACGCTTTGTACAATTACATAGCTATTGTTAATCCATTTTATAATCATACTAAGTTATTGCTCATTAATTTCTTTGTGAAATACTATATGCTTTTAATTTAAATAAATTTATATATATGTATACTTTATCCTCATTAATGTAATAAATATCGATATGTAAAAGCACTATTGTACTCCTAATATGGAAATTCCACATACATGTGCTTATACATTGAAGCATTAAAAAATCGAGTTTCTTAGCAAATGGTACAATTTTTTTTTTTTTGAAAATTTATTGGAACAATAGTTTTTAATGCGTTGAGCATTATGTGTAAGGGAGAGTCGGGTATTCTGGCGCACCTAAGCTCTATTGCCAATTAAAATTTTATATTTATCTCTAAAAATTCATTTAAACCAACTAATTTTAACCTTGGTTATTCGCTAATGAAAAAAATATAAGTATTACTACTTAAAAAATTTGTTTATTGCAACTTTTTTGAAAACGATTTTTTCGGCGCACTGCAAATATAGTAATATCTACATACTGCATTAACTTTATAATTGGCCGAGCTCGACGTTTAATCAATAATACAGTAGACAAATAATAATTACAGATTCTTAAGAGGCGCTGGGCGTGCCAAATACACTTTAGTTAATTTTTAGTATTTTTTTTTTTTATTAACATTGCTTGAATCTTGTGGCCAACAGTTTCCAAGAGCTCTAATTAAAGTGATTTTAACACCATTCAATTCGTCTCGTTAAGGCGAATTAAATGGTGTTAAAGTCGTTCGTTTCTGATTATAGTATTATGAGATACTTTAAAAAAACTTCAGTGCGTCACATTACCTCCCGTGCCAGAATACCCTTATATTGAAATTGTTTTATGAATTTAATTTCCTAAATAAATATATAAGATAACCAAATTGATATATCTATTTAACGAGCTGACAAATGAATTTACAACCATGACAAAAGATTCTAATTTTCATTGAAATGGATAATAAAGTGATTTGAGAAATGAATGTTCTCTATATTTGCGATACAAATGAACATTAAAGACAATCTTATATACTTATCGTATTAACAGATAAAGTTTATTTAAATTTACATGAATTATAATAATTTGCATGGTCAATAAGACTCTAAATTACAACTTTACAGGTGAAACCCTTTTGGAACTGTTCTTTTTTCATGTTAATGAAAGTAGCTTATAGAAAAACTTCTTTGCTTAAAGAATTTCTTTTACTATAAATTACATGAGTACGTTGAGCATGGTGAAATTCTCCTTTTTGATAATACTATCTTACAAGAAATAGGTACGTACCGGTACTACTTCTGGCGATGCGGCATTGAGGCACTGTGGCTTTTGCATTATCTTGTAATCTAATATTGACGTTAACTATATCTACTAAGCACGTTATTGATCTTTTCACACCTTTAGCATGTATCCGACATGTATGACATTTCACACTATACTTCTACAATAATATGCAAAAGGAAATAAAGATCCTCTATACAGAACATGCCAAAATCAAAAAACTTATCGAATGGTTCTCAAATTTGAGAACAGCTGTAACTGGTTTGTGTCCTGATATTGATTTCAAACGGGTGGGTAACACGAAACGATTTTTTTTATTACGCACTCAAATAATTTGATTATGACAATTTATTCAATAATTCGAATCACAAAAAATTAAATTACGACTTATAAATCAGATATGAAAAAAATTTGGTCAGCAACATTAGTTTCTAATCATTTCTGTGATTAGATTTTTCAAGGACCGAGTCTGAGTAAATAATAAACTTGATATTCCGAAATCCATTGTGGCACTCATATTACGATTCAAGGAGGACAAGAATAAACCTACGATTTAAGAACAAGAAAACATTTAATATACTTAACATTAACAAATTGCGTGATTATTTGACTCGCGAACCTCACGAATCTCACAAATCATGATTCGAATCATGATAAACCCGAATCATTCGAGTTACGAATTGACGAGTCCAAGTCATCTAGAAATGTTTTCTATTTTTGGAATGATACATCTGTTTTTCTGCTATGCATACGTTTTGTATAAAAGCAGGTAAATTGTGTTCTATATTCAACGAGCATTTACATGATCAGATTAATATAAATTTAACCAAGCGCAAAGTTTTCATATATGTAAAAATGTTTGGATAAATATGAATTGTAAAAATAATTAACAAGAATCTAACTGGAATATTTTTATCGGATATCTTGCAGTATAGGTGAGACTATTAATAAAAAGTATAATTAATCAATTGATTTAAAATTGGTATTACCTATATTGCAAGAGATCCTTTTTATCTAGCAAAATTATTTTACTCTGACAAAATGTTTTGATCTTTTTCACAAATTTTGTAAAGATCTTTTGCACACGATTTATCTCACTTCGACTTCTACAACCTTTATCGCAACATTGATGAAAATACCATTCAAATCATCTTATCAAATTAACTTTAAAAGTGTACATTTAGTGTAAGTTAACCAAATCAAATCGACTTAATATTTCATTTTTATTTTATTTTTCACTTTATTTGGAATTTAATTCTTTTCATTCAAACATATAAGTTTTCTTACAATTCATTTAAATACTTAAATAGTTAATCTTATTACAGATATGATTTATGCTAGTCTGAAATTATTACTTTATAGTAATCGTTATTGATCTTAGGAAAATTCAGTTACTCAACGTGTAAAATTGAAGGGATCGACTGGTTGTTTTGCATCAAAGTTTACGAGAAGCAAACAAACATATCATTAATGTACTAGTAGGGCTTATTTTCAAATATTCAATCAACTTGTGCATCAGACTGTGCAACATTACAAGACTTTGTGAGATGAATGAAATATGGTGCCGGAAGCTTATACCCGACAATCACGTGAAATGGTTCAATTTTCGCGTGATTGGAATTGACAAATAAAATTGATGTATTTCGAACATCTTTGCAAATATTGCGCCAAAAACATAGCATTTTTTAAAATGCTAAAACTTTTTACGGACAATTTTTTTTAAAAACTGACCGATAACTTTATACATAGAAATGAGCTCTACAAAGTTATCGGTTAATTTTTTCAAAAAGATTCTTCTATAAAGAGTCATACCGATTTGAAGATTGACGCTTTTTTTCGAACAGCTACAACTTTCTATAGAAGAATTTTTTTAAAAAAAATTTACCGATAACTTTGTAGAGTTCATTTCTATGTGTATAAAGTTACGGTCAGTTTTTTTAAAAAAAATTGGTTTTAAAAAGTTTTAGCATTTTAAAAAATGCTATCTTTCTGGCGCAGTATTTGCAAAAATGTTTGAAATACATCAATTTTATTAGTCAATTCCAGTCACGCGAAAATTGAAACATTTCACGTGATTGTCGGGTATAAGCTTCCGGCACCATATAACTGACTTTTGTATACGTCATCTATTAATCAATTCCGGACTTTCTATTACGATCGAACATCACGTGGATCACGTGGGCCATGAGATTATTATTGTGCTTTACGGTCCTACTCAATAAACTGCAAGTCATGCCAGCTCTATTCCCTTTACAAAGTGCACCATGTTTTCTGTTAATTCATCACAGTCTAGTGTAGATAGTACAAGTGCATGCAGTACCGTACAGCGCTGCATACAGTACCCCGGGTATTTTACAAAAAAGCTGAGATTAATTAAATAATACCCCCCCTGGGGGTACTGTGTGAAGAGAGGGGTACTATAGAAGGGGGATACAGTGTAAAGAGTATTATTAATCAATCGTC
>CAJVPU010001224.1:0-13565 GCA_910591775.1 Dentiscutata heterogama | reverse complement strand
ATTTTGGTAATAAAATTATTCAAAATAGATTAGTATATCAAAAGTTATTGGCAATTCCATAAATCAGCCCATATGTTATTTAAGAAATATTTTTACTCGTCATTTGATTTACAAATTTAGTAAAAATATGTATACTATATGGATTTAATTAGATTTAGCTTTAATTGTGAATTTAGTTTAATTTTATTTGTTAATAATTAATTGTCTAAAAAACTATCATGATCGTTATTGCATATAGTCTTGTTTTATTTGTTAATAACTTAATTGTCTAAAAGAAACTATCGTGATCATGATTTTATACAAAAAGCTATAAAACAATCACGATCGCGATTGTATGCAAAAGACGCAAAACAATCACGATCTCAAGGAATATTATTTTGTTTTAATCACAATCGTGATTACATATAAAAGCTGCTTTATAAAAAAAAATCACGATTGTAATTAAAACAATCAATCATGATCACGATCGTGAATGCATACAGAGCAGTATAAAAATTATATAAATCACCGATTAAAAAAATAAAATAAAATAAATTTTTTTCAAAAAAAAACAAAAAATAAAATGTGCTTTAAAATTTCGTCCAAGCCCAAAATTATAACAAAACCCATTATAAACAAATCAAAACCTCAAAAAAACCGAACTGTATACACAAAATCTATTAAATCGGCTCTTGAGGCACTTAATAGTCCCGACCAACCTAGCGTACAATCAATTGCATTAAAATTCAAAGTTGCTAAAACAAGTTTACGACGTACGAAGAATAACGGCTTGCCCAACCACCCTGGTCCTCAAACAGTTTTAAGTGAACATGAAGAACAACAATTAGTTGGATATTGTAAAATATGCAAAAATTAGGATTTGGACTTACATGAACAGGATTAAACTACTGCGTGATAAGTATTGTGAATGCTGACAATCAAAGCCATCCTTTTAAAGTCAGTGAACCTGGTAAGGCCTGGTGGTCACGCTTTTTGAAAAACTATCCTGATCTATTATTTCGTGTGCCCCAGGCCTTATCTGAAGCACGTGCACAAAAGGCAAATCCAATTATTGTAAAAGACCATTTTGATAAGCTTCAAAAAATAATCCAAGAAAATTCTCTCACCACCGATCGTATTTGGAATATGGATGAAACCGGGTTTGTTATATCTCCTAAAGTTCAAAAAGTTCTTGTTACAAAAGGTTCCCGGCAAGTCCATAAAGTAGCACATAGCAATTCTCACGAACATATCTCTGTCGCTCTAACAATTTCAGCCACCGGTAGTTATATCCCTCCATTATTTATTTATAAAGGCATTCGTACAATTCCAGATTTGTTAAATGGTGCTCTAGCTGGCACTGTTATAGGATTTACTAACTCAGGGTATATGCATAAAAATCTTTTTCAAATGTATATTGAACACTTTATCAATTCCATTCCACCTAGTCGGCCCATTCTTTTCATACTAGATGGACATAAAAGTCATGTAAATTATATGAGTGTTAACTTCTGTCATGAAAATGGAATTCTACTTTACGCACTCCCACCCCCATACTACTCACATTTTCTAGCCATCTGAGCTACCCTTTGCTAAACTTAAATCCAAATACAGTAAAGGTTGTGACAAACTTCACAGTGAAACTAGTGAGCTAGTAACTAAATATACACTTACAAAAATGCTTGGGCCAGCATTTATTAAGACTTACACTCCCGAAGCGATTATCAATGCTTATAGAGTTACTGAAATTTGGCCTTTTAACCCTAATGCCATAAGCCCAGATCGTCTCGGTCCTTCTCTATCAACTGAACGAATCGATAATTCATCATCTACGCAAGTTGAACAAATCGATAATTTATCTTTATCTGCACAAGTCGAACAAGAGCTGCTTTCACCAAATACTACATCATCCTCTCAACTAAATAAACATTCTAATATTTCATTTCATCCAAATAATTCTGTTTGGGTTAGTGTTACTAGTGTGAACGAACTTTTAGCAGAAATTGATTCTTTAAAAAAAGAAAATGCGACCATAAAACGATCTTACCAATCAACGCAAGAGGAACTTAAGACATTTAAAAATCCTGGTACTTGCCCATTAAAAATGTCTCTTAAATATCCCACTTCAAGAGTTCCAACACAAGTCGAATCAGAATCTGTTCAGCCAAAAAAAAGAAAAAATTTTCCGTTCGCTCAACTTCTCACTAACGAAGAAAGTCTACAACAATTAAAAGAAGTGAACGAGTCAGCAAAAAAGAAGGCAGAAAGTGCAAAGCAAAAAAAAGAAGCAGCAGCCAAAAAACGAGCTGATCAGGAAGCTAAAAAAGCACAAAAAAAGGTTGAGTTAGAGCAAAAAAAAGAGGAGCGTTTAAGTAAAAAAAAAAAAATTAATATTACTGTTAGTAATGCATAACAGATCATTAATATCGAATGTTAATAAGTTCCATCTTGATGCATTCATATAAAAAGTATCAACTATGTAATTTATGCAGTATGAATATCTTACCATTTGTAAGTGCGCCACAATCCCCCCACCTAATAAAATAGCGATTAAAAAATCGCTTTCAAAAAAGTTGCAATAAACAAATTTTTCTAGTAAAAATACCTATTTTTTTTTTTTATTATCGGATAGCCAAGCATTAAATTAGTTGGTTAAATGAATTTTAGAAATAAATATTAATTTATAAAATTTTAATTGGCAGCGCAGCTTAGGTGCGCCAGAATACCCGACCCTCCCTTATATAAAGTTAATTTTTTTTAAAACAATATGTATTGTACAACTTTATTATCATAAACAAACTATTTTAAACTACATATAAATTTGATACAGATTGGTTAAGGTATTGAAAAGTTTTATTAGAAGCACTTTTTTGTTTACTATGTAAAAATTCAATATACCACGTAGATCATATGAAAATTGATTTACGTACACCCTACCCTTAACAATATATTGTAATTGATATATAGTATGTAGTTATAAATTTATTAATAAAAAAATTAAATTAATTTTGATTGGTCGAATATATGTGCGGTATAACAGGGTGCAATAAATAAATTTATCCATAGATTATTTTGCAAGTGCATATCTTCCACTATGACTTTCAGTGGTATTAATTAATTCAGAAACAGATTTTTGTAAGAGAGCCCATTCATTTTCTCTCGGGAGGCATAACTAAAGATTTGCAAAAGAATAATTATACAAATTAATACAATTAATATAATTAATAAGTTGAAATCAAATAAAATAGTAATAATTTGTCTTACCTCTCCTATGTCATAAATATGAACACGCCCATCAGAAGATCCAATTGCTGTCCTTCTTCCTTCTTTATCCCATTGAATCTTATTCAATGCTTTGCCTTGACCAACTTGAGTATTTACAATAGGTTCCTACCATTATTATTATTATTATTATTATTATTATTAGTCCCCATACAATTATTAACCTTGTCAGCTTAGTAGAAAATTGTATAATAATAAATGAAAAAATTACCTCAGTATCAACATTCAAGTTCCATACAGAGAATTTTCCTGTACCATCAACTGAGCCAAACAACGCTGGGTGACAAGGTGACCATTTAACATCATAAACATAATCGTCTGATCCTTCAAAGGAATGTAATGGGGCAATGACTGTCGTAGACGTTGATGGTTTTGATACAGACTTTTTGATTTAAAATTAAAAGACGGCAATTATCAGTATTGTGGAATTTAATTCACAAGTAATTTAAATCAATTCACGCACTTTTGCTCTCCATAATTTCACAGTCCAATCAACAGAAGATGTCAAAAACAAGTCAGAAAAGTCGACTGGACCAAAAAGAGGATGAAAATGAAGACCAGTAATTGGACCCCAATGACCTCTGTAAGAATCGTATTGATTAATACCAGCTTTGCTGAAAATTATAAAAAAGCTAATTAGAAAAAATAGATTTTGTGATTAAAAAAAGATCATACTTATTCTACTCACCCCCTAGCGCCACCATATCGATTGGCTTGATAAACAATACCTTCTTCTGTTCCAACCCAGAAAGCAGCAGTTTCATTATCTGGGAATCCAAGGGCAGTAACTGAAACCTCATCAGTTTTGTTATGTCCAGAATGTACCAATTCTAAATGTTCCTATAAATAAAATTATAATTTAGAAAAGACCAATAACTTCAAAAACAATATATTCATAAAAAAAATTAGAAATTACCTGAGGTTCAAGTAATTTGTCTAATTCCCAAGAACATACTAATCCGTCCGTACTTGCAGTGATGAGATTGTGAGCATTTTGAGTACCCACCATTTGCATAGAATAAACAGGATGGGTATGTCCATTGGCAGAAAGAGGAGTTCTGACAACAGGTAAAGATTTTGCTCTCATATCCCATAGCACTATTTGACCAGAATAAGTGCCACCAATAACATATTTTGGATGAAAATCTGAGAATGCAACAGTAAGTACATCCGACTAAATACGTAATATAATATAGAAACAATAGTGAGATAATGTGAAGAGAGCAGCATTTATACATTAATTAATTTACTAACTTGTGAATGGAAAATGAATTCTGGACGTTCAAGTAATCGTAAACTCCATACTAAAACAACACCATCCGGTTCATTCATTGCGATTGGATTTTTATTATATGAAGCAACCACAAGTTCAGGATTCTATAGTAATAAATATTATTTGGATCAAAATTCCTAATAATCATAGTACAAATATATGAATAAATCTTACTTTTTTCGACCAATTAACATCAGTAACTGATCGATTTTTACTCCATCTGTCATCAAAAAATGAGCACATATATTTGACACGAGCTCCTGTCTTTTCATCACTTATATATTATAAAAATCAGATAGTAAAAGGAATAATGTCAATATCAAATATTAATAAGAAATAATGATATTATTACGCTAGATATGTTACCTTTCCACATCTTTACTAACACTATAATCTTTCATAAAGTCATAATTTTCATTAAGAGCTCTCTCAACGATTTTGGTAGTATGGTCAACAAAGTCAGCAAATTCAGCTGAATTAATAATTCTCTTCTTTTCATCATCGCTTATCTCTTTATAAAAAGGAAAAAGAGTTAAAAATACAAAATATAATATATTTACTATAAATACGTGTATATATGTATATATATGTGTATATACGCGAATATAAAATAAATCATCATACGTTTGACTCTTTGATTTTCTTTCTTTTTGGCTTCTAATCTTGCCCGTTCTTCTTCCTGGGCAAGTCGTTCGAGTCTTTCTTTTTCTTCGAATTCTTTTAGAATATCTGCACGTATTTCCTCCTCTGAACGTGGTGGTGGACCAAAAGAGTTTTCAGAAGTCTGCACTTCTTTACTATATAAAACTATTTCCTAAAATAGCCAACCAATATAAATCAAAGACTATAATTGGAAATTTAACATAATATTAACATATTTTAGTTTCTTAATACCTTAGGAGCAACATCTAATATAACAGCATCGAACGATGAGAAATCGGGAATATAACGAGTACTTTGTGTTGGTATTTGAGGGCTGAGGTATATAGAAGCAGTTGTTAATGAGAAAAGTTTATCATGGAATAAAAATAACTAAACGTTTCAACAGTCAAAAAAGAACCTTGGGGGAACCGAAGTACTTGGAGATGGTGAATAGTGTGAGTGCATAGAAATAGAAAAGTTTCTTCCTTTTTCAGCTCGGCCTTTATCAGAACCATCAGAATCTTCCGCATTCGGAGTTCCGGGACGTCCAGCAGCTTTATCAGCTAGTAACGATTTAACAAGAATATCTAAATCGATTTCTTTATCCTTACGATCCCTTTCCTATTAACGAAGGCAGTTAAAACAATGATCAACCGAGCTTATGATAATATAAAGAAAGATTACCAAATCTGTGGTCTTAATCGAAGGGTCAGTTGCTGTTGCTTGATTATTGCTAAATACTTGCTTGCGTTCCTCTCTTGCACGCCTAAGCTCAGCAAGCTTTTGCCTTTTCTTTGCCAATTCTTCTTTTCTCCGTTCTCCGTCCATTTTAATTAATGCAGTTCAATGTGTTGAGTTGATGGTAAAAGAACTTATCTTACAATTTGTCGAAGTTTTAATAAAGTTTTTTGTATAACCATCAATTTTTTAAAGATGGAAGTGATAACTTCCGTTTAATTCCGAAACATGCGAAGTATAAAATTCTTGTTTTCTAAATTCAGGATCCCAGCAGTATCCCAGCTTCATCGCATGGGCATCCAAAAAAGCAAAGACCCTTTACGTGCATTAGTGGCTAATATAACGTGACAATCGTGCGAAAATCTTTAATGGCATGATAAATGTTAATTACATAATTATTACACCATTATGGATATTATGACTACATTAGAATTTATTAAAGAATGCTATATAAATAAGATGAAAACCGCCTGCCTCGCAACTTTTTAAAAAATTTTGTAATAAAAAATGCTCGAAAAGTTGCAGGATCGAGTACATGCTGGCAAACTATTGGCCGATGAAATAGCGAGAAAATATAATAATGATAATGATGTTATTATTTTGGCTTTACCAAGGTACATTTATAAGTCTATCGTCATTATCTACGAGTCAAGTCTCATTTATTACACTATTAAGAAAAGTGACAACCATCTTTGTCAATATTTGTGTATGTTAGAGGTGGAGTACCCGTTGCCTATCAGATTTCACAACGTATTAAAGCTCCTTTAGATGTCTTTTTAGTCAGAAAAATTGGTGTCGAAGGGTGAGTTTAAATAAATAATAATAAACACGTGTCACAATATATTTTGCGGAATTTATGGTTGCGCGTTTTTTCCCCAGGTTTTCATATGCTTAAATGCTCCGTAAAGGGGAAATTGGAAGAGTTCAATTTTAAAAAAGGTGCATTTTTGGTATAATAAAATGTAATACAGTAATATAGCTACCTTTTCCGCAAAGTTTTCACGTTACCAACTTTTTTCGGATATTTGGCGATCGTCGATATGTTGGCTCGATTAGTATGTAAACCTCGCTTTTAATTTGTAGCCATGAGGAATTGGCCATGGGTGCCATCACGGAAACATCCACCATATTCAATGAAGATATTATCGCTATGCTTCACATTAATGAAGAATCGATCGAACGCGTTATTAAACGGGAGGTAAGTTTAATAAAAAAACGAATCATTACTATAATTATTTTTTATTTTATCTTTTACTATTCCTTTTACCATAAATAGAGTGCCGAACTGCAACGTCGCAATGAAAAGTATAGAAAAGGAAAACCAGCCCCTGATGTTACCGGAAAGACCACGATTCTTGTTGATGGTATGCATTTATTTATTGTATATTATATACGTATAGTTATTATGTAAATATATCTTTATCAATATATTTATTATGTTATTTTATTTTATAAGATGGCATTGCGACAGGAGCAACAATGAGAGCTGCCTACACATCCCTAAAGAAACTGTATTTATTTCTATATTAAGTTCGGTCGTTCATTCTTTGCATTTAATTTCATTTATTTGTCATTTTTGTTATATCAGCAATCCTAAAAAAATAGTTATTGCCGTCCCTGTCGCAGCACCAGACACTCTTAAAAAAATGAGTAAAGAAGTTGATGATATCATTTGTCCTTTGACGCCAAGGAATTTAGGTGGCATTGGAGCGTGGTATAAAGATTTTACTCAGGTGGATTTCTTTTTTTACTGTTTTTATTTTGGAATTTTCGTTACATTTAATCAAATTTCCATTTTATATGGTAGACTGAAGATAATGAAGTTATAGAATTACTGGAAAGAACTAATCGTGATTTTCCCGTTCCCACCATATCGGCCGAAGAGACAGCAAAGCTTCAGAATGAGGCTATTGTGGAGTAATTTATAATCCTTTTTTATCGTTATTGATAGCTGCGTTTCTTAAATTTCTGCCATGTATGTATGCTTATACGTATCATAAAAAATTGAATAATTTATTCTTCATTTATTTCTGTACCAATTATGCATAATCTTTGCGATCGTAGCTTTTAAGTATATACGACCGAGTAGCAATCAAGATGCATACTCGTTTAAGTGGACCCTGCTTAATCGAAGCACTAAATCGAATTTTACTGCATTAATATATATATATATAGTATATATATTAATTTTATTTCATAATTATTCTAGCTTAAAATTGCGCATGATAAATCATTGAAGGTCTCACATTTATATTTCTGGTTTAATAAATCCTTATATAAAATTGGCTGTATTGCATCTTTATTTTGCTTATTATAAAGGGAATATCTTTAATCAGAACCTCATCTTTATTATCTGATTTAATAAAATTGTTTAAAGCGTATACGTATATACTGTAAATATATATCGGTTAAATATGTTAACTTGGTACCTAAAATTTAAATTTGGGATCAAATGCTTGGATTTGGTGTTCACTGGTATTTATGAAATTAAGCTAAAATTTGAAATACGCATCAAAAGTAAACTGGCGAAATCGAGCCACTAGTGCAAGCTTTATTAATGTAAAAAAAAAGAAAAAATAGAGGATGGAAAAGCCCAGAGTCGAAGCGAAAATTCCTGCCTTTTTTCTTTTTCTTATTTAATCCACTTTCATGCATAGGTGAGTCACTTGCCTTTCTGATTCTCTGCGGTGAATTTGGTGAGTTGAGACCGTAGAGTATTAGATATAACCGAAAATTCAGAATTAACCCTTATCTCCCTTATAAGATTGATATATTATTTAGGCATATATCTATTAAACAAGATATGAGTTTTACTTACCATTCAGTCTATGTATCGTAATTAACGGATAAATTATCCATCGCCGTATTTAATAAGGGCGCCACAGTATACTGAATTACTGAATTTTAAATATCAAAGATCTTTGTACGTATTGACCGGTAAAATTATTACGTATTTACAAATTTGGATAATTTATTTTAAACGATCGATTAAAATATGTAAATAGTTGCTACATATCGATATTGGAATCAAAAATTTACTAAGTAAACTTGTGTATTACCGTAAACTGCCGTATAAAGACCCGGGCCTCTTACTTTTCATTAAAATCTATACTAGACCCCGGGCCTAGTACATGGTGGAGAGTTTGTATTATTAGAAGGAAGAATTAAAAAAGCATGCATATTTTTCATTTATAATGGACAGCCTAGATATAAAAAAAAAACAGCAATTTGCTATTGTAGATTTTGAGATTCACTAGTACATGGGAATCTGATATCTGGGAGGGTCTTGTATACAGCAGTTTATGGTAACAGATATTTGTTATAAAATTTTTAAGCCATTGGCATTTTTGAATGTTCCGCATTGTGATTCTTTATTTACATTCATAATGATTTTTTTGTCATATTTCATTTGAACTTATTAAAAAAATGTGTGTAAAAAATAATTATTTTCTTTTTGAAAAATTTTATTAAAATTTGATAAAAAAATGTATGAACTTTTACGTTAAAAAAACGCCAACATATTTCAAGCTATTCTGATCTAAGATAAATTGTAAACCTCAACCAGGTCTACGTCAAGGGTCCTCCTCGAAGGATTATCCACCGCCAATTTGCCCACTCATGATTTTATTACTGCTAGAATGAAAATATGTGTTGATAATCTAGTAATTTAAAGAAAAATCAAATAATTGAAGAAAAACTTACTGTTCCTCGATTATTTCTCGAATTTCTTTATAAATATTTTCAGCCGCTTCGCTCTTCTCAATTTCCTCTTTTATTCTTGGAATTTGTTCTTCAAAGAATTCTTTTTCTTGTTTCTCCAATATATCTACATAAAAGAAGTCACATGCTGTTATTTTTTCAAAAAAAAGGGAATAATAAAAAGAGATAGCTACATACCCGATAAACTCTCAACTGAACTTTCCATATCTTTAATTGTCTCTTCATATGTTATATTTTTATTGAATACTGATTCTCCTATAACACCACTATGTATCGAAGACATCCATTGATTCACTAATTTTAATCAAATATATATTAGGAATTATATTTTAATAGATCAATAGCAGTTGTTTTTATTTTTTAAATACCAATCTCCTGCATTTCATTATGGCAAAGGTTCATATTCCTGATTAAATTATTTCGCGTAATCTCGAAAGCAGCACCTATAGAGTTTTGAAATAGTATAAATATATTATATATATCATGATAGGGCAGAAATAATAATAATTACCTTCACGTTTCAAATCGCCTAAAATCCTAAGAATGCAGTCAGTGCTCTTCGTATAAATTAGCAAAAGTCAGCAATATAATCTAGTATTTATTGTAAACAGAAATTCTAAATCTAATTTATTTGCATACCAAATACATGGGACAGTGTATCAATTTCTTTATTTCTCCTATAAATTTATCATAAAACACTCTGTAGATATTAAGGGAACTAACGGTTTGAGAATTACTATATATCATATAATATTTAATGATTAATAATATGTGCGAAACGTAATAATGAAAAAAGAAATGAAAAGATTACTTGTTTAACTTGGCTTGTACTGCCAACTTTAAATCTAAATCCTGAAACTGTTCATTCTCTTGTAACATAAAGCAATCAAGATCTTTAGCTAAAGATTCAAAACGCAATTTAAAAGGACTGAGCTCCTCCTGTATAAATCTTGATATCTGTTACAAAAATGAATTGTAAGGGTATTAGATGAGCTTTCTGTAGTATTTATGCTTTTTAAAAATGTGTTATAAAATTACCTCTTGAGATTGTTCAAGCAAACCTTCTCTTGTCTGCTGATTGACAGAAATTAAATTTTGAATGTCTTTCTGTTTCTGTTTCTAAGTTATAATTTTAATTAATCAAATATTTACTAAAAATATTTTGAATATACATTCTACAATTGCTTACAATAATTTCATTTGAACCAGAAACGCGATCTGCAATTTCTGCTAATTCATCACTTAATGGCGCTAATTCTTGGCATCGTTTTTCAAGCTCTTCGGCAAAACTAGTTGCCATATTAAGTGCAGCTTGAGCAGCTTCAGAATCGGCTTTCGCATTTATAACTGATCTAATGGTATAAAAAAGGTTACGTTTACGCGGTTTGAAAATGAAATGAGCTTTAATATTTTATAAAGTTACATTATTCGATTCGACATGGATGGGATGTGAGAGTACTTTTGCTCAACATGAAACTTTATTGATGCATGCTTTTCCAATATTTTTTCATTGATTTCTATAATATCATTTAATATTTTTTCAACCTCAAAGAACCTTGACACGTGATCTTTCATAAATGTCTTTTCGGATTTGGACGAAAATTTATTAGAGAGCAGTATTAGAGTAGCATTAGAACAGTAAGTTGAAAAGTTTAATTTAAATTGAATACCTACATATAACATTCGCTGAACTCGACTAGATTCGTCATCTGTAATAATTTTTTCACCGGTAAACTGCTCAGACTTTGTGCTACAAATTATTTAATCCTGGAATAAGTTTTATAATATACAATAATGAATAAGGATAGTACGCGTACACACTTTAAATCTTTAGCTGCCGATCTCATTGCATTTAACACAGACTTGAGCAACGCTTTTGGTGACGTTGACTTTAATGGATCCTAAAAATGTGTATTAAATCAGCGTATCATTTTCGGAACTGAAGGCATTGATGTAATACAAACTTCTTTCAGCGCGAAACTAAAAGGAAAATAGATAATGTAAGATGTCATTTTTATTATTTTACGCGACGAATATTTTTAATAATAATAATAATAATAATAATAATAATAATAATTATTATTATTATTATTATTATTATTATTACTGTATTATTATTATTATTATTATTATTATTATTACTCACCTTAATTCATCTTTGGATCCTGCTTTGGATTTAAACTTTTCCAAGAGCTTTCGATATTCAGCTTCAGAATTCATAAAATTTTTACAATTCTCGCGAAAAACCTGTTTCATATAAATCTTATTCTTTTTTTCACTTATTTCATCTTTAACAGATCGAATTTGTGATTCTATAGTAGGGACAAATTTAATGTAAAATTAATCAATTTGCATCATTAATCATTAAAAAAAATTTTCTTACCAACATCTGCAATACGTGAAATCAATTGAGTTATTTGTTGTTCTGTTTCTTGAACAATCTCATTAGTTTGTGCAAGTTTTTTTTCTAATTTTAATTTTCGTTGCGCGTGATTCTCTTCGGTAAATGAAGATCCAGATGATGATAACGTTCCTTTATTACGTTTTGTCTGATGAGATTTTTTAATTCGACCCTGGTTACTACGTATATTCGCGTGGAATTATTATTTAATTATAATATTTTAGCAATTTTAAGATAATCAGCTTAATTTACTTGGCCAACGACTTTCGAATTTGGTCAGCTTCCCTGAGCAAATTATATTAATTATTAATTAATTACAAATAAATGCACCAAGACATATTTTAAATTCAGTACTTTGAAGATTTCACGTGTTCCATTAAAAATTTGAGAATAGGAACAAATTCATTCCTACAAAGTCTATGAAGAAAACGCGGTTAAAATGTAGCTATCTCATAAAAGAAAAAGTGCGAAAAACGCTAATCGCACTTTTGTAAGTTTTCCTTCGTTAACTCTTGATCTGTCACTTCATCGAGTATAGAAGCACTTCGTCCGTGCCTATATCCAAGTTCGTTCGTCAGCCAAAGCAAAACTGACTCTGATAATACTAACGCGTCATTTTCTGCTTGTTTTTGTTTTTCTTTGAAATAACTGGAGCGATATTTTGAATTGTATAACTGGCTATGCATATTCTGGTTTTGAAATGTGTAGATAGACTTAGTTCTGTAGTTATATTCACACAGCACAGCAGCGAGAGAATTACTTATAGGTTGTACCAAACATATTCACGTGTCAAACTATCATAAATTTATAAATTTGATCGAACCTTCAAGCTTTAATTTTATGGCAATTATATATTTTATAAAATTTTATGTATAACTTATTTGGCTTTATTTAACAATTTTAATTTTTGAAAGTAAAAAATAAACCAAGATGTCTAAGATAATTCTAAGATAATTTTGCAGCCTACGAAACAAAAAAACGGTTAAATTAAAACAGAAATAACAGAAATACAAATTTGCACATAAAAAAATTTATTAAAGACTCACTTTCTCATATAACGATTCCACCACATTCCCCATCTGTTTAAGAGTTTCTAATGCTGCTTCATATGTTTTCTAAATAAAAAAAAAACGATGTTGATTAATATTATTTAAACAGATAAATGGCTTATAAGGAATATAAAGACAATACAGTACATCTTGAGGTGGTTCATCAAATACGATTAAACATCCTGCACCCTGATCCAAAATTCCATGAAATACTTTATCTAAAATCATTTGAGATAATTTCGTTTCGACATGACTAGTAGGTAATTTAACTATTTCAGCAACATGCGAAATTTCAACTCTTGAGAATGGTTCTATTATGCGAACCAAATTTTGTTCAAGTAAAGTGTCATAAAGAGCAGCGAGGTGAGATCGGATAATCGGATCATTTTCCAACTCTTTTGTCAAACATAAAAAATTTCGTATTAAAACAAATTTTGAAAAAATAACAAATTGACAAAACTTTCAAAATTAAATATATTAT
>CAJVPU010001223.1:0-13566 GCA_910591775.1 Dentiscutata heterogama | reverse complement strand
TTTTTCGAAAAATAGATTTGCATTAGATAACGATTATCTATCGATCGGTTGGATCTAGAAATCTGTAATCTTGGTTGCACTATCTAGAATGGGAGCTTCGGCGCAGAAATGCCAAGAAACTGGGATGATCGAAACCTGTTTGGGAAGACCCAAGTAAGGAATAACTACAATCTTCGATAGTGCTATAGAAAAGACCCAAATTTAGAAGTTAGGACTGAGATTGAAGAACCAAATGACAACAAGATCTTTTAGTGGGAGGATTTACCAATCTGACTGCCAATTTAGAAAAGCCAGAAATCTGCGAGGCCATTACGGAGTATACCAACCCTGGCTAGCTGGCATGAGAAACCAGTAGTAGGGCCCTACCTACCAAGACCAGAGGCTATGGAAGTCAGGCAGGAAGCCAGTTGGACAGAAAAATGCCGGGTGTGTCCGGAGGACCAGCCAACCAAATTGGAGAAAAAGAACATATGCTAAGAAATCATATACCAAGATGAAATGAGAGCACTAGGCACCTAATGCCAAGCCAAGGTCAAATCTTCCAGGTCATCGGTTGGAAGTAAGAGATGGACTAATAAAGAAATAATAGAAAAAGAAAAGGTCCGAATGTGGGTATTGGGATTGGAAAGCGAACCTTATAAAGGCAAAAGCAGTTAAATGGGTAATAGTTCAACTGCAAGTGGAAGCCTCGGCAACTACGCAAAACCAAGGTTGGCCCAAAATGGAATAGGGAAAGCTCTGGTAGGTTTACTTCATAGATAGCTGTGCGTCCGCTCAACAGAGGAATGCAAGCCGGTAATTAGTCAGTGCAAACCCAGGATAAGTCACAAAAGTCCTAAGGCAAGGTGCAAAATCTAGAAGAATGGACCAGATAGTAGTTCCTGGGTTAGTATAATAGGTTATAAATACAGTTAGGATCAGAAGGTTTAAAAGGGTAACTCCCTAGTTGGGTTATAGATACGACATCTAGTGTAGAACCTGTGGGCAGACTACTTAAATAGGCACTCAAAAGATGCACATGTGGCTAGTTGTATAACTATAATAACTAATGATTACTAATAAAAAGTTTCTAGGCCAAGGAGGTTATCTTAATACCGAAAAAAAATAAAAAAATAAATTTGATTATTTACTTAAAAGATCCAGATAACAATGGTTCTCTAATGCTTAATCTGAGGACTTCTGAATCTTGCGAAGCCAGGCATATAGTGACTACTATAGAAGACATTTTCTATATGGCTTCATCTTCAACATCATTAGCTTTCTATAAACTACAAATAACATCACCTTTTTTAAATCTAACCAACTAGCCTTCTACAAACTTCAACCTTGACAATGAACTACTCTCTGACTCTGACCCAATTAACAACTCAATACACAGCCTCAATGATCTACAACTTGAATCTATCACACAAATAACTAAGGATTTAGGCTCTATAAACTCTCTTATATGCTATAACAAGTTTTTCTTTTATTATAGATTATCACCATTAGAATATCCTCAAACTATCTTTACCTTTCTTCAATATATCAAGTATAACTTCCCCTCATATTACTTAATAGATCTTATTAAAATTTCAATTTTAAACAATAAAGATCATAATAATGATTATACTGAAGTACATATTTACTTTTCATATAAGTTATATTCACTTCCTAATCACTTTATACTACTTTTTTCTTCTCTTCTCTACTGGTTTTGCTATATTCCTCTTAAATCACAACAACTCTCTTCTTTAACATTACAATTCAATCTAAAACCATCAAACAACTCATATAGCAATATACAATATCCCCATATCAGACAACCTATTTCTTTTTTTTTTTTTTAGGTGTTAAGGTGACCTCTATGGCCAGGGACTTTTTATTAATTTATTAACTTCAGGTTATATAGTTACAACAAGGGTACATCAAGCCACACGTGTACTTTTGGTATCTAATTTAAGTAGTCCACCTGGTACATGATTTTCCAGCACATGTTCTTTTTCTTCAGTTTGGTTGGCTGGTCCTCTGAACACACCTGGCATTTTTCTGTCTGGCTGGTTTTCCACCCGACTTCCATAGCCCCTGGTCTTGGTGGATAGAGCCCCCACCACTGGTTTCCTACACCAGCTGGCCAGGGTTGGTGTACTCCATAACAGCCTCACAGATTTTCAGCTTTCCTAAGTTGGTGATCAGGTTAGTAAATCCCCCCACTAAAGGATCTTGTTGTCGTTCAGTTCTCCAATCTTGGTTCTAACTTCCAAATTCGGGTCTTTTCTGTGCACTGTCAAAGATTGTAGTTATTAAATAATCAAATTTATTACTCTAGTATAAAATATATATATATATATTTTTAATAAAAAAAATTTTTAATTTAACTAAAAAAAACAGTTAAAAAAATTATTTGCATCACAAAAAACAGTATTAAAAAAGCTAAAAACCTAAATACAAAATAATAACAACCTAGAAAATTATCTAAATAATCTAGAAAGTTATCTGTACCAATATCAAAAAAGGTTGCTATCTAATTATAAAAAACTCTAACTTGCCTTATATCTGTTAAGCGACAATTTATTTTTATTGTTATTCTAGAAATCAAACCTTTTTATATAGCAATCAAAGTTCTTTTTTTTCAAATGGTTTTATATTACTCGAACATTTCATTCTTCAAAGGTGCGATCGACAATAGGCAATACAATACTTATTTTTATTGGCTGATTTACAAGAATTCTGATTGGCTATAAATTTCGAAATCAATTTTATTTTATTATAGATTATTAAAACATTGATAACGATGCTAAGCAATGTTTAAATTGGTTTGTTTTTTTTTTTGTCAAACGTCTTTTTGGGATTTTCGACTTTTTCACTTACGGATTTTCGTCGGTACATTTTCCTAATTCACTATGCCTACTTAATAAAATAAAAAGGCGCGAGAAAAAACCTTGGTTTATCAATTAGCTTTAGCAATAGTTTTCCGGTAATAAAATTTAAACATTTGAAATATGACAACTAAAATGAAGACATATGGAGAACGTGCCATAAGCTTGCCAAACAAGACTGCACGAGAGTTACTTACGCTTATGGAACGTAAAAAATCTAATCTTGCGGTAGCACTTGACGTGACAACCAAACAAGAATTTCTTGACATTGCAGACAAAGTTGGGCCACATATCTGTTGTTTGAAAGTAAGTCATATACAAATACCTTCAAATATCATAGTTCATCGAATGTACATTGGTATAATCAATGTATACGGTTACGAACGTGTACAAAAGTCTCTGTAAAAAGTTTGCAGGCGTGTTAACTAATTAAAATGGTCAATTAATCTTTTTAACGAAATTGTACATTGAAAAAATATTCAAGATTAACGTTTATTTAACATTTAATAATAATTTTTATTGTATTTAGACACATGTTGATATATTGGAAGATTTTGATCAAGATCTTATCGATAAACTTAAAAAATTACAAAAGAAACATGATTTTATAATCTTTGAAGACAGAAAATTTGCAGATATTGGTGAAATTTCTTATTATGTTATTTTAGAAAACTTGATTATCAAAATATATATTTTAAAATGATTATTTATATTTTTATATACAAAATTATATTATATTCATAAAAATTTATAATTATGAATATAATGAAATAGGGAATACAGTAAAACATCAATATTCTAAAGGTATTTATAAAATCGCAGAATGGGCAGATATTGTAGATGCGCACGCAATACCTGGAGATGGTATTATAACAGGATTGAAGGAAATTGGATTACCTTTAAATCGAGGATTATTACTCCTCGCAGAGATGTCTTCAAAAGGAAATTTGGCTACAGGGGCTTATACAGAAGCCACAATTGAAATGGCTAAAAGGCATAAAGATTTTGTGATCGGATTCATTTCAGGAAAAAAATTTAATTCTTGTGAAGAATTAATTATCATGACGCCAGGAATTTCTTTAGATGTTTCTAATGATGATTTAGGACAACAATATAAAACACCTAGAAATGTCATTGAAAATGGTAGTGATATTATTATTGTAGGGCGTGGGATTTATGGAAAAGGTAAAGATGCGGTAATCGAGGCGCAACGATATAGAAATGCTGGATGGAATGCATATTTAGAAAAATTAGAAAGTTAAATATAACAATCCAACAATTGTACGTACACACTTGTTTTTATCCATGTGACTTTTATTGCGTAAAAATTTTAAAATTGTTGTTGTACGTGTTAGGAAACATTACTGTTACATACGTATAACGATAAGTTCCATTGAATAACGATAATTGTGCATAATTAGTGTGACTTAGTATAACGTATTGGGTATTGAAAATTACACCATGAGCATACAAGTTAGTTCTTATAATTAAAATTTGATACGTATTTCATGTGAAGAGCACTTAATAAGCATTTTAAATAAGTCTAATTTATACGTTATCACATTCAGTACAATGAAAAAGTTTCGGGAAAGTTTTTGCTTATAAAAGATTAAACAAATAGTCCAAAGTTGTAGACAATTCTGGAGTTATATCTAGAGCCAACAGGAAATTTCAAAAGTAATCATTTGATAAATTTCAAAAAAGGGAGCTTTGTATACCTAACCCTAAGGATTGATCTCGGGGAATGAAGAATTCACGTGTGCTAACTCACGAACTAACGATCGGATTAGACAAACAAAAAGATAATCAATTTATAGGGATTCATAATAATAAAAAAAAATCTGCAATATGCTGTATGTAGTACAATATATATTTAAAGTATTTTTGATTTACGATGATATTCTTATACTGGATCGTCATGCTTATTCATAGTTTATCATTTTCCACGCCTCTGAGCATCAGGATCAAAATGATTGATTAAGTAATACCATAACAGCTTTATCATTGAATTAGTTCTTGACCAATTCTAATTATAGAATCAACGTATAGATTGTTTTTTAACTGTGCACTTTTCTTTTTTCACAAATTTTCACACTATTTTCACGAGCATTATCCACTTAGAAATTTTATTCTAGAATCTAAACAATTGTACGTCATGTCATATGAGTTTCCCAATGCAGATCATGCAATATTGAAACAAGGATCTGTAAATATTTCTATAGTCAGTCTTTTGACCCTGAAAAAAAAAAAACTTATATAAGTAAATCGTCTTTTTGATTTAAATCATTGTATTTTACAAAAAAAAAAACTTATTTGTGAATTTGTTTATAAATACCTCGTTTATTGAATATGAACAAGAAAATTATCGTAACTTGCATTAGTTCTAGTGCTTCGGAAAAAACTGGTATGCTATTATTTTTGTAAAAAATAGTTGTAAATATTTGTAAAAAAAAATACTATTCGTGTGTATGCGTAGCATATTTTTATTTTTTATTTTTATTATTAGTTTTTATTTTTATTTTTTATTATTATTATTTTTTTTTTTTGAGCGCGCAGCTTATTTTTTGTTCTTAAATATTAATGAAGTGTGAGAGAAATCAAATTAACTAATTGTTACCTAAATTTTGTACCACTATAGTAAAAGACTTTTTCTTATTTTGTGGTAAAATCAAAGAATTCGAATTAAGAAAGTGAGTAAATATATAGAATTTTATTCTATATATAATATAATTATTATTATTAAATATTCATTCATTTATGTCACTAATATCTTTTATATTTTATATTTTATTTCATCAATAATATCTCTATAGGGAAGAAGGTAGCGATAAACAAACTGCCTATATCACATTTGAAAAAGAATCTGCTGCAAAAACTGCCCTGATGTTGACAAAAGCTGTTATTGGAGACTCTAAAATTATTGTCCAACCTGCTGACGATGCATGCAACGATGAATGTTTAGATGGAGGCGAAGGGTATGATGGTCAAGAAGGAAAATCAAAGTTAGTCATATTGGCCGAAATTCTGGCCGCTGGTTATCAATTACAAGATACCCTCCTCGAGAAAGGTGCTGAAGTTGATGGTATGTAAAAATATATCCAAAAATCTATTTTATTGTAAATTTGGTTTAAGTACCTACTATTTAGATATATAATTAATGAATATTATTACTGTGTTATAATTATTAGCTAAATATGGTCTTAGCACAATTATCAAGCATTATTTTACCTTTTTCCAAGCAAATCGTAATACTTTTTTCTTTTCGTTGTATTTATTTTTTATAACTAAAATATCAACTTAAATTATTATTTTTTCTAATATATCAGTTGCAGCAATTGATGACAGATATAAGGTAACCGATACTGTACGCGAGTTAGATACTAAGTATGCCGTTCAAGATAAGGTCAAGAAAACCGTATCTCAGGCTCAAGACAAAGCGCACTGTGTTCTTGATTCGAACACCGGTAAACTTGCTCTTGACATTTATGAAAAAGTGACGAAACAAGTTGGTGACCTTCATTGTAAGGCAAGGCAAATCGCAAATGAGAAAAAAGCAGCTCTACAAGTTGATAATACCATTATCGAAGCTCATTAAAAGTTTCAACAAAAAAAAAAAAACCAAAAAAAAAAACCATAAATAATATATATATATATTATAACATAATATTCGTTTATATTCATCATATATATTCCATTAAGTAGTTAATATAAATTGAACGATAGTTTTTTTTTCATCAATAACGGACATTCTCTTAAGATTTTGTGTTGTCGCAGTTTTTTAATCCCAATTTTTTGTTTCACGTAAAATTTAACCGATGTGATCTCGATGTAGTCGATCATCGATTATCGATCATCGTGGAGGGTTAACATTGAGTATCATGTAGTTTACGAGATCGTGATTTTTTCACTTCGAGTTAAATTGAGATATTATTTCATATATCAACTTATCGTTATTTAGCATAGTATCAAGATCAAGTATGGATCATTGATTCAATTTTTTTTGCTTGTTATAACGATAAGGGTGCAGAATGCTATCGGAATAAGTATTTTCTTGTCGTTATAGTCATTCTAGTCATTGATAGTTCTACCGAGTAATATTAAACGCATAATAAAATTCCACTTGTAAAAAAAAAAAATTATTTGATACGTATACAGTGTCTGATATTGAACTATACAGTATAATTATTATAATATTGTATACGTGTACGGTGAAATTATATCCGAATTTATTTAAAATATGACTCCAGGTGCCACGTATTATAGTAGTAGATCTGGCCTTAATCCTCCGTAATTCTATTTTCCCCATTCCCAAATGTCTAAAAACCTTGTATTATTTTATGTGCATTACATGAGTTTACAAATTGATTAATAATCAATTTAATCGGATTACAAAGCTTTTAGCACATTTCACATTCATAGCAGAGGTAAACTTTCTGAAGATCAAAAAAAATTTTTTTTTTGTATCATACCAATAATTTCAAATCCTCATACTTTTCTTCCAATAAAATCGTATTTTTTTCAGTAAATAAATTTAATGATTAAAATCTGAACTTTTGGTAAGATCTCTTCAAGTTCTTTTGATATTAATTGTGCGTTGATTGTTGCCCGTGAGAGGCTTCCACCATGTGACTTCACATGTAGGTACAATGTTGGGCACTTACGCTTGGACCAATTTTATTCTATCGGACTTATAAATTGGCCTTAGAAGGTTCTAATTTAAACTTATAAGTCTAACTCTAATAATTACTGAATTTATAAAGCTGATTCTGATAATCATTTCCCGATAACGATAGCTAAAGTTAAGATTTGGTTGATCCCATCTTCGACCCATTACATTAATTAAATTAGGTTTTCTCCAGATTCTATTTTTTTTAAAAGCCATAATTTGAAATTGGCTAACTTACATGTGACATTACATAATCATTTGGGATGGGCTCTCTTGAAGCAATATTGGGGAAGTTAGCTAATTTCTTGGTGAGTAGCTAGTGAGATAAATTAGCTTCTACTGTATATAGTTCATTTTTATATTACCGTTACATTAGCAGAAAATTTTTTAACATTTATAATATTTATAGATGATAAATATTAAATGCGATCATGATTTTATGCTGAAGTTATTAATAAAACCAATTTATATAGATTTGTGTATTTAATGCAAAATTGAAAAAAAGAATTTAGAAAAAATCTTTAAATTTTTTAATCTTTGACTCTAACAACATTTTTATTTGAGAAGAATTAGGAAGCTGTCATCTGAAATATTGTAATGATGTATATTGATTACTTCTTTTTTCTGTGATATTTCATAAACTTGTTCACATATTCCTGTAAGTAGTAAATTATAAGCAAATATTTTTTTTGAATAAAATAAAGATTATATACTTCCAAAGCTGCAAAATAACTATAAATATTTTGTCAGAGAGGTTGTTGTATAATCAATTACTAGCTGAGTAATGCAAAATAATCAAGAATGGTACAAACTTTAAATCCATCATAAAAGAACTAACCAAATCACTTAAAACATAAGGACATACAAAATTATATACTTGGTTATGAGATAGTGATCAGTGACACGGCCGCACGGCTTTTTTTTTTATAGTATAAAAGATTAAAGCTTATTTTATTATTGCTCGATCAGATGGCTTTATCTACACAGGAATAACATATAGGAATTCCCATTCGCTATCATTACAGGCTCTATATAAATATCACAAACAATTCATATCTTATAGCCCATTACATATCTATTACCAAACCCTAGAGCTTCCTCTAAAAAAAAAAAAGAAGCTAAGTATATACTTGGACTACGTGAATTTTAAGCATTATAATTGATATTGTAGTTTTGATAACATATACGTGTATCAATGTTAGTTTACGTAATAAAGGCCACGAAATATGTTGTACGTACAAAAACCAGGACAGATGAATCAGTAATCGAGAACAGCTAAATTGGTTTAATGAATTTGGATCTAAACGAATGCTACAATTCAGTGCATTCATTTAAAAAAGATTTGTTCTTGAGATAAGCATTATAGAATTGCTATTCATTTCCGATTTCACAATGAATTGTCACCAAATAATACAATATTTCAAGAACGGATGTGCTCTTTTGATGATTTTGGATCTGATGAACACTTGGAGTCTTAGCATTCATTTAAGCCAAAATCATCGAATTACTTTACATAATGGATGATCATTTCCTTTTGTAAATTCGTCCTTTACAGTTTCACTATTTGACGAAAAATGAAACTAGGTTTTGCGTTTCGTTAGCCAAAACCTCCTTGTTTCGTTTAACAACTATAATCTGAAGATGTGAATGCTACTAAGATATAGGCCCTTACATTGCCTACAGCAGTTGTGGGGCTTAAACACCAAACACGAGTTCCCTGCATTGCCTAAGGCAGCCGGAGCCTAATTACCAAAAATGAGGTCCTTGCACTGCCAATAGCAGCTGCAGAGCCCATCAGCGCTTTACTAAACAAGTGTCAATATATCCTTAGATATATTTCTTAACTTACGGGTTACTGAGAGACAGCAAAGTTTCCTCTACTAATCAAAGGCGTTGCTGATTACATACTCAGAATCATATACTGTCAAACCTCTTAAAACCAATATGCATGGTGGACAGATTTGTGTTGGTATTGAGAGGTTATCAGATTTAAACATGATTTATATTGCGAAAACGATTAATATAATATTTTATCAAATTTGAAACATTATAAACTATTAGATTTATATAGCGGAAACGAACTTGGTAGATTAATATTTTATCAGATTTGACAGGTTATCGATTTTGACAGGATCGGTTTGGGAAGTTCAACAGTAGTTTATAATGTGATAACCTCTCAATTAGTGATTGGAACCGGATAGGTGCCACCCGGGTCACCCGCGGGTGGACGGGTGACCTGGGTGAAGTTTTGGCCATCCGGGTAGAATAATTGTAACTTTAATCCAAATATGCACTTATATGTATATTAATTGTCTTTTTTTCTTAAAAAAAAAAACTTTCAAAATGGGTTTATATTACAGTATTAGACTAGACACTCATTCAATGAATCGGAGGTAAAATTTTAAATGTTACCATTTTGATAAAATTTCCAAATAAATTACTATTTTATTTTTACAGCTGTTTTTATAAATTCTGGAACAACTGAAAAAATTGCCGATGACCGAATTGATAAGTTACCGAGTCGGAATCAATAAGTAACCGACTTCTGAAGCTTATCGATTCGGTCATCGGCAATTTTTTTCAGTTGTTCCGGAATTTATGAAAACAGCTGTAATGCTCTATTTTCACCTAGGTGACTCATGAATCCACTCGAAGGGTTGCTTTTTTAACCCACCCGGGTGGCTCATGGGTCCACCCGCGGGTGACCCGGGTGGCATTTTTTTTGACGGGTCCAATCACTACTCTCAATACCGATACAAACCTGTCCACCATGCATATCGGTTTTAAGAGGTTTGGCAGTAGTATTGGTATTTATTATGAAAGCTTATATTCGAAACTTTTTTACTCTTTTTTTTTTTTGAAAAAAAAGATTTGTTGGTTGGCAAGAATCATATTCGCCATAAATTTTCGTAAAGACAAACACACCAAACATACTGGATATACGTTCAAGTGAAAACTTAATTTTAAACTAGTCTCAGAGCACTCTTTACGTCCGTGCTACAATTATGTGTACGTATGTTCCATTATTAAATGATCTAATCAAAAATTTAAGCATGTCATCGTAGCTTATATTATCGCGGACGTAAAACGTGCCTTGAGAATAAGCTACTATAAAATAAATATAAAACATATGTACAAATTACAGAGTATTTCAGGTCCCTGAATGATCCGCAGTCGGTGTGACGATTATGTATTTTTGCAACACTGATCTTGGGACTAAAAATTGGCCAATCCGATTCATTTTATTCTGAACGGTTAGAATTTTAATAGTATAGATGTGTTGGCCTTGTAGTATCATTTAGAGTACTATCACTATGTATTGAAATTTTCAATTTAGGAATTAGAAGATTCTTGATCATTAATTCTTTATTATAGCTATTTTCAAAAAGATGTGGAAAACGATTTCTATATACTCATGTGGAGAATCAAAGAATGTGGAAACTGCTTAGTAAAAATTAAAAATTTAATTAGAAATCTGGATTATCGTGAATTCTCCATAGTATAATGATCTGTATCTTTTCACAAATTTTTAAAGACGGCTGTAATCATTTTGATGATCAGCCGAAGAATTCTCAAATTCTCAAACTAACATTTTTCTAGACTATCTCTCACATATCATTATATATACTAATCAAATCCAAATTAAAAAGTTTATTATTTCTGAACCAAACTAATCGAAGCAGCCAAATAATCATTTAGTCAATTTTTTAGTAGATGCCTCAAAATTAATAAAAACATCTGTAAAATATCATTGCAGAAAATCGTAGCCTGAACCAAATATTCTTGCTTGGCCATATGATGATTGAATGGAGAATTTTTATTGGTTAATTATCTAGAAAAAAATGTTTTTAAATATCACTTTACTGACCTAGTCAGGATATAAAAACCAGTTATAATTTTATAAGTATAATATAAAATCAAACCAAAAAAATTGTAAGATTTAAATAATATGCACAAAATTCAAATAACGATACTTTATTTTATAATCAAATTTAAGACAAAAATGATACTATAATATACTGTAGTATATAAAAATTGGGTTTACTGTATGTAGAGATTGTATCTGGGTAAATATTTTTATTATACAATTATAATAAATTATCTAGATAACTGGATAATTTAATACTATCTGGGTAGAAATTTTCTTCAGATTTAATCTATAGTTTTAAAAACAAAATTTCGAATCACTTGTAATATTTAAACTTTGTTAGAGTTAAAACTAGAATTAAGATTAGTACAAATTATATATGGGGTCTTTGCCTTGAATTTTTTTTTCTAAAAATAAATTTACTATGTTTTTCTTAATAAAAATCTTGTGTAACAATGTTTCGTAGGGTCACTTTCAAGGCAAAGACCCCATATACAGTCAGACTTCGTTATAGTCACTCTCATTATATAGTCGCAACCTTGTTATAATCACATTATTTTTTTGATCTAGTTATTACAAACACATAAATTTTGATCTTTATATAGTCACAACTTTTTATAATCATCAAAATGTTGTTTTCCAACCTGGTGCTTATATCGAGGTCTGACTATATATATATATATATATATATATATTATAAGTTATTAGTAAACCAAATTATTTATAAAATTGTAATAAATGTATAAATAAAGTCGTGGCATGACTGCCGAATTTTTTAAAAAAATTATTTGTAAAATAAGCTATTGATGAAATAATTTGTTTATAAATAAGCTTGTTGGTGAATTGTTGGTGAATTGAAGAGCTTATCAATAAAGTAACAATATAATTATTATTGTGAAATTAGCTAATTTTGTATCGTATATAGGATATATATTTTAAATATATAAATACAGTATAATAATAATAGCTAATAAATTTTAAAAGTATGCTAATGCTAAATTATATGCTTTAGTTAATTATACTGTATTTCTTTGATCATAACCATATTTTAGTATAAATTATTTATAATCACATCTTTATACAATTATGATATTTGCTATGCCCAAAACTGTAATTATAAAGAGAGAAGATTGTATAAAATTAGATACTAAATATTTTTTTTCAAAAAACTAAATTAGGTTGCTATAGTAAAATTTTAAGTTATTAGTATTTTATTTTTTGTGTATTATGTCTAAAGTTTTGTTCAAGTATGTCCAATAACAACACTAACTTGGAGTAGTTACTTTAACCCGGGTGTAGAGATGTAAATTATAAAAATTGAAATATAATAGCCAGGGTTATTTTACCATATAATAACCACATAATAACTATATATATAATAACTATATACAGTATACTGTAGCAGGTATATAAAGATTTATTATATAATTGTCTATTTCTATGAAAATTTTATCTTAATTATTATTGGTTATTTTTTACACAAATATTCTGTAAACCTTACACAGTATTTGTTTAATTATACTATCCAATTATACAGTATTTGTTTAATTATACTATACCAATTATACGGATACTATATATTTTTATTATACGGTATAATATAATTGCCCATCTCTACGTATTCGGGTGAAAATAAAAATTCCCTTTTACAAAAACTAAATTATACGTGGCATTGTAGATCTGGAGCATGTCATATAATGATCTCATTGCACAAACGCGTGAATCTACATGTTTTTCGTCATACTAAATTACAAAAATTTGAACACTCGTGCGGACAGACAATTTTCATATTTTTATAAAAATGTATCAAAAAAGTAACCATTTTGGTCAAATTGCAATTTTTGTATCACCTTGTCACTATGTTCTGGATGACAATTGGATTAAAATGAAATCAGATTAACGTGAAATGAGTGATAACATCAAATAAACAAGCCACCGAAAACTACAAATTTTGGGTGCACTTTTTTTTTAGCATTCTTTTTAGGTTAGAGTAATGGTTTAGGGGTAGAATTTATAATAAACAAGTATAAGTGGGTTTTAATGGATCAAATAGAAACCCTCATCTCATTTTAATCCGATTTCATTATGATCCGCGACTAGGGTGTCTGGCACGCCAAAAAAAATTTGGCATGCCACAAGGCATGCCTTTTGTTAAAATTTGTGCCATGGCATGC
>CAJVPU010001222.1:0-13567 GCA_910591775.1 Dentiscutata heterogama | reverse complement strand
AAGAATAGCTCATGACTATTGCACTAAGAAGCAACATTCTAGAATAATCATAGGAGGAGATCTAAATATAAGAGAGTCACTAACCCCATCCCAACTAAACAATAAACGTTATAAAGTTTCTAACTTCCCGCTTATAAAGTAGCTTAGATGAGTTGGCTTTGTCGATACTCTTAGACTAATCCACCCCAACGGCAACAAATATATATGGTCAAATAGCAGATCTTACTCTCGAATTGACTATATATAGGTAGATACAGACTTTAAAAGCATTACTTGTGACAGTGATATAGAGAATATGGATCTCTGCACAGGGAGCGATCACTATTTAATCTAGGCAGACCTTTTTACATAGCCACTTATAGGTTCTAGACCTCAGAACAAGCAAAGAAAAACTAATCTAGAAAATAGAAAAATTTTCTTATATAACAAAGCCTCAGTAGAAAACTAGAGTGAATACAGAGAAGCTTTAGATAAATATATTACAGAAAACCAAAAACATAAAGCAAGCAAAAAGATAAATAGCACCTCAACCTTATCTGATGAAGAGGAAATCAATCGGGTCTGAAAAAAACTTACAGAATGGATAAACAAAGCAGCAAGCAAAGCTTTACCCTACAAACTGGTCAAAAATACACTAGAAGAAAGAAGAAAACTGGTTATATGGAACCCTAGATATAAATGGATCAAGGCTTTGAAAAAAATAGCTAGAAAAGCTAAACTAAATTTGAACTCAAAGATCGATAGTTTGGAAAGAGATAATTCAAATAATATAATTAGGCAAGCCAACCAGCAAAATGAAGCCCTAATCTTAAGAGTTTAAGACACATGGTCTTCTGAGTGGCTAGCAGAAGTCAAATCATGGATAAAAATACTAGAAAAGAAAATATCCTCAGAACAACTAAGAGAAAAAGAAAAAGAAATCAGAGGCCATATCAAAAAAAGATATAGTATAATAGGGAGCAAGAAAAAACAAATATTAAATAGTATTCTAGAAGGCCCTAGGAAAAAATTAAAATAGACAAAATTGCAAAGAGAGACCCAGAAAACAATAGTCTCACAGAACTAATATATGAACCTGAAGAGGTTAAAGAAGAAGTTAAAAAATACTTTAGTGAGCAATATAAACCCAAACCAAGTAGTAAAGAAGGACTAACTTCAGAATGGATAAAAGAATATCAGTCTAAAGCCTAAATTAAAGAAAGCTGGTACTCAGTAGTACTAGAAAGTATCCAAAAAGAAGACTGGGATGAAGCTATTGGCAAAACTAGTAACAGTTCTGCCCCAGGAATATCTGGTATTGGATATATACTACTAAGAACAATAGACCCGAAAGCTAAAGAGTATATTGTAGACTTACTAAATAAAATTATAGAAAAAGGAAAATATTCTAGAAAATGGTTAGTTGGTATGATTTTTCCAATCCCAAAGCTAGCAGAGTGGGATCTAACTCTTCAAAATATGAGACCAATAATGCTTTTAGAAGCTGCCAGAAAGTGTTTGATAAGAATAATACAAAGAAGATTAAGTGATACTCTAAGAAAAACAAAATAATCAAAGGGCTAAACTTTGCGGGTCTCAAAGGAGAAAGTACCCAAAAAATGATACATATCCTCAATAACCTTATTGAAGAGACAAAAGAAAAAGATAAAGAACTTTGGATAGCATTTCTAGTTATTAAAAAAGCTTTTGACAGTGTAAACTTATCAAGGCTTGAAGCAGCAATGGACAGAATTTGCATACCAAAACAACTTTCAAATCTCCTCTTAGACCTGTTTAGAAAAAGAGAAATTAGAGTAATTACAAAATAAGGTTTTACAGAAAGCCTCATAGCCATTGAGAGAATAGATCAAGAAGAAGTTATATCCCTTCTACTTTGGAGAATATACTTCGACCTTCTTCTTTGTAAACTCCAACAAACCAAGCTAGAAGCACAGATTAAAGTTAATTGGCCTACAGATTTGACTTTCAACAAAATTAAAATAGAAGAAAGAACAGTAACAGGCATTGCTTATGTGAATGATATAGCTCTTCTAGCTCACTCACATGAAAATATGCAGGCAATTCTAAAGGTCGCAGAGCAGTTCTTTAGCATTAACAGTATTGAGCTAAATACTAAAAAAACAGAATTAGTAGTTATGAATATCAAAGACAAAACTAAACCTAAAAAAATCTTCTTAAACCAAGGAAAGTCCAAAATACTAGCAAAAAAAGAAAGAGATCTTACAAAATATTTAGGTATTTGGATCGTAGCTAAAGAAGCAAGAAAAGCTTGCAAAGCAAAACTTAAAAGAGAAACAATAGAACTTGCTAGCCTAATTAAAAGAAAATAAATATCTATATATTAAGCAAGCCAAGTATATAAATAACAAAATCCTGCTTTCAAGACTCGAATATAAGTTAAATATCTGGGTACTCTTAAAAAAAGAATGTGCTGACATCTAGAGCTATATGATAAAAGTAGTAAAATGGAAAGCAGATACAGAAAGCACAACACCAAATTCTGTACTATTTCATGATAGTATTCTGGGCCTCAAATCCCTATGGCAAAAACACTCTGAACACCTAATCTCCAAATAGCTTCTAAGAATAAATAACCCTAATTTAGTAGGTGATACAACAAAACTCCGCCTTAGAGAAGCCCAGCTAGATCTCAATATAATATAGCCAATATGGTGCCTAGATGAAAAGGAGCTGAGTCTATATAATTAGACAAACAATCTTAATACTAATATTTTGGTATTAGCAAAAAGGCTTCAAATATCAATTCAAAGCAAAATAACAGAAGAGGATTGGCAGATTCCTGAGACAAAAGAAAACAGAATAGAAATTAGAAAATTATAAGAAAGACCAAGCCAAAGAAAGTTTTAAAATTGCTTAAAGATCTTAGATTATGATATTTAGACCAAATTGTAACAGACCAAGACCAATTACTCCTAATATGGTAACAGATAAAGAAAATAAAAAAACTCTCTACAAAGGGCTGGATACCAATATGGTTTAAAGAACTAGAAGAATTGGTGCTCAAAAATCGACAAACCAGGAAAATTAAACAACATTTGCAACATAGTGAAAAAAAGATCTCTTTACAGATTAAAGAAAACAAAGAACCCATCTTTAAAAAAAAGAATAAAAAAAATGGATCCTGGTCCCAGACAATAATACTAACCAGACAGTTCTGGAAAGAATTAACTCTAAAAAACCAGATAGGATACTAGAAGTCTTAGAGTGGGAAGAAGAGAATCAAGAAAATATAACTCTTCAGCCAAGTAACTCCAAGCTAACAAGAATAAAAGAAAAAAATATATCAAGAATACTTGAAGTTCACCAAAACAATATAACAAACATCTTCCAATAGATTAGCAGAGACTCAGAGGGCTGGAATCTGACAGCCAATACCAGAGTACTTAAGAAGATTTCAGCTTTAAATAATGCTCAGCAAGAAATTTCTACAGAGAATATTCTTATAGATGAAATTAAAATAGAAAGTTGGGAACAAACAAATATTAGCAAATCTATTGAGAGCAAAGAAAAAAGATCCGAGTTCCAAAAAAGCCCTTTAGAAAAATAGACAACTCAAAAACCTCATCTTCTATACAGATGGCTCACTCGGAGATGGAACTACAGAGAATTATAGAGCAGGTTATAGTATAGTACAGATAGATAGAACAGGCAATTTAATATGAGAAATCAAAGGAAGAATTAAAGATTGGTTCTCCTCTACTAGATCAGAACTAATCGCAATCTTCATGGCTTTACTAATCTCCCCTACTGGTAGCTCGATAAAAATATATACCGATAGCCAGGTAGCAATTCAAACCATAGAAAACTTAAACAAACCAAAAAATACAAGAACATGGCGCAAGGCTAAAAACTTGGGTCTATTAGGAAAAATAGATGAAACTATTAATATGAAACATCTTTTGGTAAAACTAATTAAAGTCAAGACCCCCTCTGGTATCCAATTTAATAAAAGAGCAGATATTCTGGCCAAAGAGGGTCTGAACTTTCTAGAAGTTACAATCTTTAATACAGAAGATGCTTGTGGACTAGTTATGCAGCCGATATGATGTGGAAGAAAAATAGAAGTACCAATAAGACAGTTTATTAAGAAAATACTCAATACCTTTCACAAAGCTAAATAGATCTATATTAGAAACCAGAAAGATAAAAACCATCAAAAAAGAAATGAATCAAAAGACTGGAAAGCCTTTCTAAACCTATGGAGAATCACACGAAAAGAAAGAGCTCATGATTCAAAAGAAAACAGAAGATGGGCCTTTAGAATTAAAGCAATAAATCATACTCTGCCTACTCTACAAAAAAGAAAAAGAAATCATGAAGCTCTATATAAAGAAACTATTTGCTATAAATATCTAAAAGAACCTGAGACCTTCGAACACCTCACAGTATGTTCAGCAGACCTAAAACTTTGAAGTACTGAAGAGGCTACTATAGTATAAGAGATCTGAAGCTCTCTAGAAAAAGAAGAACAAGATAAAATAGAAAAACCATACCTGCAAGAGATATTGCTAGGAGCGAACCAAGCAGATACCAAAAGAAGAGAGCTGCTAGCAAGAGGAATACTGACACTAGAACACAGAGTTACTCTTGAAAGAAGTAATCTTAAGAAAAAAACAATACTGCGATCCTGACTAAACAAATGGATAATACTCTTTCAAGATAAAATATGGAGACAGAGATGTGATGAAATCTGTAAATAGGAAAAAGATATAGGAATAACGCCTAAAAAGAAGGAAAAAGACTTTGGATCTAAAAAGAAGCCCAGAAAATTCAAAGGAAAAGGAAAAAGAAGGCTATGAAAACCTCCTGAGGGGAGAACCAAAAAGGAAATAGAATGGAAAAAATGTATATATAACTATAAAAGAGATAGATAACTGGATTGAAACAGGAAATAGTAGTTGGTGAAACAAAAAATAAAAAAATCATGATAGGCCGCAGAATCTAGTTGATAAATTACCAAATAAGACAAAAATATCAAATATGGTAATGAGACAAATTCTGCTTTAGCAGGTTGTACATAGGTACCTCTGGTAACCGGGTGAGCTATATTTTAATTGAAAGATACCTTGTATCAGAAATAGTATTAGCATTAGTATATATAACTATTACCCTATTAATAAAATATAACATGATCGCCAAAAAAAAATAAAAAATAAAAAATATAATTTAAACTAATTCGAATATATTCGAATTAATTCAAATTTTTTTAGGAAAAATTAAAATACAACAGGCCTTTTTCTATTAATTCCAAAGATGATTCAAGATCCAAAGAAAGCAAAAATAGTAAAAACAAATCTTTAGATAATGTTGATAAAGTAATAATAAGTTTAAATTATTTAAATTACTTTATTTTTTTTTTATTTTTATTTTTTTTTAAGTGAGGTCTTTTCCTCAGTTCCTTTATTATTTGTTATGCAGATTTTACAAAGTAAGTTTACATAATTTTTTAGGGGAAGTGGGGATGGAGCTACTTTACTCTAGACCTTAACCTTAGCTAGGTAGATCAAAAGACCTCTAGACTATGTATTAAGAATATGTCGTGGTGGGGTGTTGAAATTTATATAAGAATTCTGCCAGGAGTATTTGCTATTTATGTAGAAGTTGGGGGTAAAGTTGGGGGTTGTTATATTATGATTGGATGAGTGTGAGTTATTGGTATTTGCATTATGCTGATTGTTATTTGCTATGATTCTACTTGGTATTCATATTGATTTATGTATCTCTGTTATGATTGTGAAGTGTAATTATGGGGCAAAGTGAATAGCACTATTGTGGCTGCTAGTAGGTGTTAGAGTATCTTCTGTGATTATGCTGATTGGTGTTGGTTTATTATATGTATTTGGATAAATGCTTGTATAAAGTTGTTAGTGTTGGTCAGTGTGAGGCTATATTTCCAGAGAAAGTTGTTAGTAGTATCATTAAAAAGTTGGATTAGTGTAGTAGGATTTGTTGGGCATGTAAGCCAATATGCATCATTTTCAATTTCTGTGTTGCAGCATTTACATAGAGGTGAGGTATGTTTTAAGGGTGGCATTTGAAGAGGTTAAGTTGGTTAGGTAGTTTGTTTATTAGGAGTTTGAATTTGAAATTTTTTATCTTGGATATTTTAGGGTTAGTGAAACATTAGAGTGGTTTATCATTGTGTTGAAAGTATAGAAAGGTTGGATTCTATAGAATTTTGTGTGTGGCTAGGATCCATATTTGAATTCGTTTTTGTGAATACCATGAGTTGATATTGGTTGTGATGTGAAGTTTTTTATCAGTAACTTGAGGTCATCAGATACTAGTTGGTGATTAAAGCAGAAGATGTAGGTATTGTTGATTACTATGAAGAGGTTGATTTCTGTTTGGATGATATTGTTACTAGCTTGTATAAATTTGTTTTGGCATGAGTATATAAACTGGATAGTGATATATTTTGCATATATTGCAGCTCAGATGGTGATCAGGAGGCTGGTATTGATATTTTTTTAGATCGTATATGCTATTTCCAGTGAGGTGTTGGTAAGCATTAGCAGAAGTTTGATTAAAGTGGTTGAGTTTGTAGTAAGGTTTATTTTTGTATATGTAGGGGCTAGTGTGAGAAGTATGTTAAAGGCTGTAATTGCAATTTTTGCCGAACTAGGCCAAGTCTTATTTTGGGTGACTATTTTTGTTGTATAGTTAGCAAGAGTAATAATTGAGGTAGGTATCGAAATATATGTCTTTTGGGTTGTAACTATTAGTTGTGTTGTAAAAGATATAAGGTTTAAAAATACTAGATATATATTTCAGATATATTTAGCATATTCACTAAGAGTTTGTAATATTTTGAAGGTGTATTGATGGTTTTGAGGTATGTAGCATACAGGATGATTAGTGTATTTTGGTGAAGGAGGAGGAATCTGAAGGTTAGAGAAAGTGCTGTGCCAAGTGTGTTTTGATAATACTTGAATTTGGTAGGCGGAAGATTTAGATATCCAAAATAAGCAGCATATATTATAGGTTGTTCGATTATAATATGAGCATAAGCTGCAGAGGTCTAATATATTAGTATTATGATTCAGTTTTCAATATTGGATTTTGAAAAGATTTTCTTTTGATGAGTAATTTTGTCAAGAATGTGGTTTGTTGTGATTATCTATTTTGTCTGAGTCCTAGCAAGAGTCCAAGTAAAGGAATTAGGAGAGGTAAGTTTGAATAAAGGTAAGACAAGTTCACTTAGTGTTTCTTGAATTGCTATAAACTATTTGGGTTGCCAACTGTGGGGTATTTTGAGTATATTGTAGTGGAAGTTTTTTCAGATTAGGGTCATAGTGTTGTTGTGGTTAGTAAATTGTTCAATTGCTGAGATCTGGTGTTGGTTGAGGCGGTGTTTAATGTGCGTACAGTTTTTTAGATTGTGAAGTATATAATTTATAGAGTGTTCAGGTGTAGAGAGTGGAATTGGGCCCATGTTAGCTTTTGTGTATTGAATATTAAGTTGATGAATATTGGTTATTAAGCAAGCAGTAAATATTTTATATTCTTTGTAGATAAAAATTAGCTAGTTGGTGAGTATTGATGTGTTGGTAAAAGCATTGTTTTACAGTTGTTGAAGGTATAATTTAAATGTTGCCAGAATATAGATAAGTTGAGTAGATTTTCAAGAATTGATACATAATGTATTTGTTGTAATTGATATATGTTAGTTAGTGTGTAAGTATGGGGATAAAATAGAAGGGAGTTAGGAGTATAGCGAGCTAGCAAGGCTTTTTGTTTGACTATTGAGGAATAGCAACTTGTTAGAGAGTGGCAGTTAGATAAGGTAAGGTAGATGTTCAAGAGTTGGTATCATAAATGAGCTAGTAGGACTGAGTTGATTATATAGATAGCTTGTTTTTTAGCAATTTTTGAGAACTTTAATTTGTTTAATTTGGTGTAGAAGTTTTGTTTAAGTTTTTTGATTATATATTGATTGTCGATTGAGTGGTCTATGTAGGTTCCTAAAAACCTAAAAGTATGTTTGGCTAGAAGATTGTATATAAATTAATCTTAAAAGAATATAGAGTTTAAATTATTGAAGTTGTTGTGGAATAGTATTGATTTGTGTGGGTTGACTGTAATTTTGGCCATGTTGTAGAAGAAAGAGGCAATAAGGAGGATTTGTTTAAGTGATGTACGGTTAGGGGCCACCTATATAGTATCATCCATGTAGACAATTATATTTGTAGTTTGGGTAAGTGTTTGGTTAGAATTAGGTCAGTCAACTGATATAGTGTAGCCAAGTATTAAATTAGAAATACGGTGAATTAGAGGGTCATAGTATATTTGCCAAAGTATGGAGAATATTGTTTCATCTTAATCTATTTTATCTTCAATGTTATAGGAGTGTGTTTTACAAAAGGTTGTAATGAACTGGTTTTGACATGAGCTAAAAATGTTTGTAATTAAGTTGATGAATTGTGGTGGTATACTAAGTCTGTAAAGTGCCTTTTGGAGTAGTGATAGGTGTACAGTATTATATGCTTTGGACATGTCTTGTGACAGTATCCAAAGTTCTTCCTTGTTTATATAAGCTTCCTCACGAAGATGTGTGATGAGCTGTAAAGGTTGTAGCGTAAATATTAGTGGAAGTGCAACATTGTTTGCTGGATCTAGCAAGTCATTTTATAGAAGAATCTGACTAAGTCGTGTTGTGAGTATTTTTGTAAAGATCTTTTAGATATATTCGATAAGTATGATAGGGCAGGTTTTCGAAAGATCTCCTGAGTAATAATCTTTTTTTGGTATAGGCCAGATAAGGCCTTTGTGCCAAGCAGAAGGGATGGTTTGAAGTAGTATACATGTATTAAAGATTTTTGTAAGCAAAGAAATTGCAGTGAAGGGGAGTTTTTTTAACATTTATTAGAGATTGCTGAGGGGCCAGTTGCTTTATTAGTTGGTGTTGCGATAATAGTATTTTGAATTTCATTTGTTTCTATATGTGCGAGGAATGTCGAGTATGTATTTTTAATAACTTTGGGGGTTGGTTCATAGTATTGTTCCTATTTGTGCCATAGTGTTTCAACATAGGAGTTTGATTTAGTCCAGTTGTGGAAGTGTTAAATTGCTACTTTTTTGATTTCTTGGAGGTGAGTTAGGATAGAGAATGGTATTAAAATGTTGTAGAAAGTTACAGAAGTTTGGTTTCTATGTAGAATTCTATCAATCATCTTAGATGTGTTCTTTTGAAAGTTAGTATAACATTTGTCAATAAAGTTTTGAATTTGTTCTTTTTTTAGATTGTTGTTTTCAGTGTTTCTTGCTCTGTAGAGAGTTTTTCATAGTTGTATGAGTTGGCCTTTAGTGTAGGAGAATGTGTGAGTTGACAAATCTTATACTAATATAGTTTGGCTAGTGGCTTTAGTAAGTGTATTTATTTTGTTGAGATATTTGTTCACTGTGGCTATCAGATATTGTAAGTGAAAGGGGGTAAGTCAGACAAGTATTAACAAGATGTGGTTGATATGTTTTAGTATATAGTGTAAGGAGCTAGCTTTAAATGAATGTGCATAAAAGATGCATGGGCTAGTAAAGATATGTAAAAAAACTTGTCTGCAACCTGTTTAACAATATTGTTAAGATTGTTAAATGTCTTGTTAAGGTGTTGAATATTTGTAATCTGCTCTTGTTGGTAGTTGCTGGCTCTTAGGTGAGTAGTTATATAGGCAGCAAAATTATTCCATAGTTCTTGAGTCATATAGTCATAGTTGTAGATTTTGCGGTATTGTTTTTTTTGTCATAGTTGTTTGTAGATTGGAGTGGTCTGCCAAAAGGTTGTAATTATCTGATGGTCACTATCTATAATAGTTAGGGAATCAGTTAGTTGAGGGGTGTAAAAAGCAAGTACAATTTCAGGGTTGATCTATATGTTGTTGATTTAGCTTTGTGAGTCATTTTTACTCTAGGTGGGGTTGGTAATATGATGTAGTTGTAGTAGGCTTACTAGTCTTGTATTAACAAGATGTTGAAGGAAGGGGTTATACTTGTAGTAGTTATTTTGGTGGATATTGCAGTTGAAGTCTCTTGCAATAATTAGGTATATGTTATGTAAACAGGCATTCTGAGTTCAGGAAATCAATTGTTGTTAGGCAGTACAAATATGTGGTATAATTGATGAAGGGAGATATACTGCAAGTAGGTGCGTTTTATTGTTAGATAGTAGATGAAGTTCTATTAGAAGGGCAATGCTGGGAGGTGAGTGTATTTTGTATATATAGGGCTATAAAGTTAGTTTAAGTGCAATTGCAACTCCTTTGCTAGATTTCTAAATATTTGTATTGGCTTGATTGCATTTAGCTGTGTAAATTTTGTAGAGAGGATTAGAAAGTGATATAGAGTTGTTGGTGGATATTGTGAGTTTTGTTTCAGTGAAGAAAGCTATATCAATTTCGTTAGAGTTGTAGTGTTTAAAAAGGAATTGTAGCTTTAGTGCTTAATTAAGGCCCTGTACATTATAATTTAAGATATTCAGTGTGGCTAGAGTAGAGGTGTTTCTGTTTGGTGCTAGATTAAGTGTTTGGTTTATTATTTGGGCATTGTGTAATGAAAGATAGTTAAAAATATGAGTGGTGTTTATTAAGCTAGTTGTGGGTAGTAGAGAATTATTAGTCAGAGAGTTGTTATTGTTCATTAAGTATTTGGTTAATAGTAGGTTTGGGTGATAATATAGTAGGTTGATTGTTGGTTGTAGTGGGAAAGATCTTGGTAAGTTTATTATATGGTTTATAGAGGTTGCCAGGTTTGTAGTTGTCAAAAATAGGCCATTCAGAGATAGGTAAGTCAGGAAGTTGGAGTAAGTATTCGGGAATCGTGTTTAGAGTAAAGTGTAATTTGATTTTTTTAAGTATTTTGGTTGCAATTGCTCTGTCTTGTATTGGGACGAATAGAATCAGAGTTGGATTGATATATAGTAATTGTGATTTGAGTTCTTTTAGGTTTTGCAGGATTGTGAATTTGTCATTATCTTGGGTTTTACTTTTGATATTAATCCAACTTGGTGGGATTTGTGCGAAGAAGTAGTATTTTCAAAGTTCTTTTGCTGTGTTAATGAAGATTTTGGGTGAGGTTATTGGTATTGTCAAATTTATTTGGTTAATCTGAGTGTGATTAATAGGTAAGTCAGGTTTGTCTATTAGATTAATGATCATATATTCTGATGGTAGAGGTAGTGTAAACTTGTAGTATTGTTTAATTTCAGAAAAGAATTGTTTTGTAAGTATTTTATCTTGAATAGAGAAGATATAATTGTTTTTTGTTTTTATTGTTTTGGGGTCAGCCAGGAGTTTTGGCTTCTGAATGATATAGTCATTGGGTAAGTGTTTGAACCTGTAATGAGGACGGAGAAAGTCTGTATATTTCTTAATCTTTTCTATATTTTTGGGATTGCAGGGGAAGAAGCTTTTTAGATTGTAGGGTAGTTGTTGTGGAGTTGAGGAAAGTGCAGGTTTGGGTGCAGGTAGGTTGAAGTATATAAATAGTATTTTCTCTTCTAGCTTGTATAGATTTACAAGTTTATAGCAGTATTCCATAAGGTGAAGAAGTGCTACTTGATCAGTAATTGGGAATAGGTCCTTAACTAGAGAGTGCAGTTCTGAGGGGTCCTCTGGGAGTTGCATGAGCTATTCTTCAAAGAAGAACTCTAGCAGGGTTTTGAACTTGTATATTTTTTGAAGTGCTGCTATTATGGCTTTGGTATGATTGTGATTTTGTATTGGTAGTTTGAACAGTAGTATTTCAGTAACATTTGCATGTATCTCCTTAATCAAAAGTGGAAGAGGTTAAAGTTTTTCAGTTAGAATGTCTCAAATAATATGTCTAGAACCTTTAAAGCTGGTAAGGAGGTCAAAATGAGCAAAGTTTGTATAATAAAAGATTTCTGTATAATATCATGAACATTTGTTTTAATGAAATCTATGTTTGTGATATAATCAATGTCAATTTTCTCTTTGAGCCTTTGCATGATCTAATTTCTGTTGTTTTTATTTATGAAGCAGGTTTTGTGATATCTTTTGTATTTTTTCAGAGCCATATTAAATAGTGCTTCAAACTCTTTTTGGTGTTGTGGTATTGTTTGCTTATTTCTAGTAAAGAATTTGAAGAAGGCAATGTTATAGTAATTGAATTTTGAGTTGATAGTGGAAGGTAGATTGTAAGAGGTAGGCTGTAAATTGGCCTTGTGTTGGAAGAATTCTTTCATTTTTTCTTAATCTTGTATAGCTTCTAAGATTTTATCATTATCCCACTCAGCTGAGTCAAAGGGCTGATTTCTCTGTGCTAGTATATAGTATATGCTGGTTCTATAATAGAGATAGCTCTGTTTGCAAGTTTGAAGTACAAGATGAGGCTTTGCTTGCCACCTGACTGTATGTCTGGGGTAGTCCGGGGGCTCTAGGGCCTTTAATTTGGTTTCTGGTATTGATCAGCAATGTTGTGTTTTGTTGTTGTAGGTCAATATCTATTTGTTAAGGTACTAGTTCCATTTGGTGGCCTGGGTCAGTTAATTTTGGTTTGTTTTGTTTTGGCTGTGGAAAAATTTCTATTTGGTCAGGGTCCTGGGGTCGAGAACAGCTTGTTTTGATTCTGTTGTGTTGATCTCCTGTAGTGATGATATCATCTGTGTATCATGTGATTCCATGTGATCTGCAAACTGGGGTAAGCCAGAATGCCCACTTCAGTCAGGGAATATACCGTATTTGGTTATTGCAGATCGCACCTTAGTTGGTAATGATCATCCGTCGGTTTGTTCTAGATTTCTTTTCCAGATTATTCCACGTGTTATAATAATTGGCCAATAACAGATAACCGCTAAATCGATAAAATCATACAGATAGCATCGCTATAGTTCGAATTGCACACTTTACATATAGTACAGCATAGTTTCAACTTATAAGAGCGCTAAATAAGTCTTTATTACTGGTTTAACCTTTTTTATTTAATACTGATTTTACCCACTTTTCGTTGCACAGATGGCACAGAATTCTAAAAAACTTTCGATCTTAAGTGGTAATTATTGAACTTAACGCATTTTATGTTGAGCGTAGTGCTTAAAATAAAAATACTTGAAGAATATTACTAATTTTTCGAATCTTCATGTAAAGGATTTTAGAACAGAACTTTAGAAAAATGCTACGCTTAAGGGTTTGAATCTTAAAATGATCTTGGATTAGACAGCGGAAAGCATAAGTGCACTTTACAATAACACCTGCCAACTTTGAATTTATAGCAATAATAAATTTACAGCTGTTTTCATAAATTCTGGGACATCTGGCAAAAAATTAACCGACCGAATATTTGCCGATTCGATAAGTTTTGATTTATTTGCTGTAATCACACCCGAATCAGAAGTTTATCTCAAAACTTATCGAGCCAGCAAATATTCGGTCAGTTAAGTTTTTGCCAGATGTCCCAGAATTTATAAAAACAGCTATAACAATCAAACGGTCCAGCCACCCACCATATTGCTAAGTTTTTTTTTAAGTTTACAAATGTTACTATTTTTAAGATTTTCTAATTTTTTTTTTTTTACTAGAACTGAAGTACATAC
>CAJVPU010001221.1:0-13572 GCA_910591775.1 Dentiscutata heterogama | reverse complement strand
TGTATTACAAAAAAATACAAAGAAATCAAATCATGTTTTGTAGTAATATAATATTATAATATTAAAATTTACAACAGGTAGTTCAACAGCCGAGCAGAAATATCAATGCCTACATAATTCTGGTAAAACTTTTTAACCACACGATCTTCTCGCATCTGTTCTGATAACTTTTTGGTGTTTGCATGTGACAGATTCATTATGTCCAACGAGTCGCTAAAGATAACCCTAGTAATCACTGTATATGCAAACTTTTGTGTACAACCTCGCAAGTCTACCACGGCATGCTTCAACATCATGCCCTGAGATTTATGCATAGTCATAGCATATATCGTGACTATCGGAAATTGCCTTCTGATATATTTTTTACCTTCAGAATTCTCATTGCTCATCTCAGAGAACTCGATAAATACCTCCTCGTTGATATCATTGAGACGAATGATCATATCATGATCCTGGTACTTCTCACCAACATCTAAATCAAGCTCACGATATTTCAGACCAACATAAAAGCCTATCAACCAGTGGGTCTTTTCAACATTGGATAATTTTCTGGAACGCCAACTAACAAAGATACCAGAGGATCCATTGGCAACCTCATCTGAACAATTCTGGATCATGATGACATGGCAATTCAAACGTAACCGTATCTCGTATTCGAATTGCGTCTAACTAGTGAATATCTTTTCGAGGATGAGATGTTTCTCGACCAATTGCTTCACCCTCAAATTCAAGCTTTCTTTCATCTCTCTTATGTTTCTTAACCCTGGCTCCAATCGACGAATCTCCTTGATGTAATCGGATGTATCAAACATATAGATCATGATATCATTACCCAGCAGCAAGCCTATACGTTGATCATTGTACTGATCACAAAACTTATTGAATGCAAACAGACGAACGGCATCATCTTCTGAATATTTGCACCTTTTAAAATACTGATATGTGCTTTCATTAAAGAACCCATAACGAATGTTGGTGCAATGGCATTTGAATTCCTAATCACTCTGTCTGAAAATCTCCATCATCCCAACGTAAGTAAAGTTCATATCTTTCCAAGAATTTCGAAGAAGGTTCCTGGACGTATCGGAGTACCACACATCATTCAGAAAACAGAAATCACCAGTAACTGGCAGTAGTTGGAAAAAGTCCCCAGTGACTATGAAGTATGTGTTTTTAAACACACCGTTACCTACTCGCTTAAAAAGATACACAATAGAATCAAAAAGGTTCTCATTCACCATCGAACATTCATCTATGATCAGTGCCTTTACTCCAACTAGCCATTCACGGTATTTGCTATCCTTTAGTTTCCAATTCAGTTTTTTTCATTTAACTTGGTACTGAGTCTGAACGCGGAATGGATGGTTTTACTAGTTATATCGTCGGATCTCAATTCAAGAGCTGCTTTACCCATCGACATGGTGACCTTGATCTTGGTACCAAAAATCATTTGGTAATGTGCCATAATGAACTTCAGAACACGTGTTTTGCCTGTACCTGTATCATCCGTGATAAAAAGATTTTTCTGTTGAACCAAAGCAACGTAAATAGCACGTGTCTGAAGAAATGACATGTGATCTAGCTCTTCTTGCGCAGTTTTGATTATTGCTTTGATGTCAAGCATCTGGTTTCTGAAATCCTTGCATGACTCTTCAATCAGAAACATTATACCCATAGCCCAACACGATCTTAAATATTCTTTCACTTCATCCGTAAGATTAGAAAATATATGATTGTTTTCAAACCCCCATCTCTTGGATATTTTTTCGATCTTACTCATTACTTCTCTAATTAAACTGGTTTGCTTTTTACTTCTATCTTTACGGTTTTCTTTTTTTTAAAACCGGTAGTTACAGTAATAGGATTAAAAAGTCTGGTCTTCTTGCTTTGATCGGACAGAATCTTAGCTTCATCCATATCAGAATCCGGAAACAATTCAGAATTATCATATTGTTTCCTCTTCTTACTGAAAACACTCTCAGCATCAAACTCAAGATTCATCTTAATCATAAATTGCAATAAAATTTCAGGACCATTTATCTTAAATAAAAAAATCAGTCGATCAAAATAGATTTCTGGTCATGATTTAAACCAAACATCGATCAAGAAGTCAATACACAGATTTACGTAATATGGACAACAAAGCATGCATGGTTTATATTTTATGCATATGTATAAGGAATAATCTACAAACGTATGCATAACCAGACAAAGAACGTACGAAGTAGGATCACCATATCTGGTGTGATCTGCAGAAGTCAACTGTCCTCTTGCATAAGTTGAAATTACGGATTGCTAGAAAATTCATTGCAGACCCAAAATGATCATCATACTATTATAATCCATCTTAGTAATTAATAATTGTACAAATTTACATTTTAGAAGTTGATCTAAATAATTTTATTCATCATATAGAAAAATATCAATATAAAATTGACAAATTTATTTTTTTCAATAATCGCAGTTTTTATTCAATCATATATTCTTTCATAGAACCAATCTTTGCTTACCTATCAGCTTGCCCATTACCAAAGTTACCCACATGACCTCACACGTGAACGAAACACACAGAACCGATCCTACAATCCATGAGTTTTTTCAAACGTTTAAACAGATTGCAATTTTTTACAGGTTTATGATAATAACTTATATAATTGTTTTCTTCCCATTTTTTAATCCAAGTTTCCATCGTATTAGTTACATATTTACTATCTGTTATGATTTCTAATAGTCTTCTTTCATCTTGGCATATTTCTAATGCACGAATTACTGCATAAATCTCTGCACAATTGTTAGTCTGTTGTTCTCTCGGAAGACATTCAGATAAATTTTTTTAGGATCATTTTTGTCCCAAAAAACCCTAATTCCCAGCTTAGAATTTTGTGAACTATTATCATACGAACACCCGTGACCCAAACTTAAAGTTTGTTTGGATCAATTTCAATTACATTCTCTTTTCCCTCAATATAATTTTGTGCTTGCTTTAGATCATAAAACTCTTATACTTCGCGTTAGAATATTTACATACTTGCACCTTACATTCTTCCCAAGTATTGTAAATTCCCCTCTTACGACCATTTAAGACTGTGTAATAACCGGGTTTAGTCTTACCCATCTAAAAAAACATGAAATGAGCATCATCGTATCAATACAATCTATGAGGATCAATGAGCGAGAGTTAGCATAAAGTAAGAAAAATAAATGATTAAAAAATATACAGTTAGAAGCCCTCTTACCTTTGAAGTTTATCAAAAAAAACAAACTGATGAAAAGGGAATTTGGGATACTTAAATAAGAAAATAGATAAGAGATCATAACTTTATTAGTAAGTTTCCCATGTTCTTATGCTGATGTGCTGTCCCTGAATGCTATTCGGCTACGGCCCTGGCTCACAGCACATCATTGTAGTGAACATGAAAATTTGGATTGACCCTCATGAACGGCCTCTCTTCTGCTATGCTTTTTCATGGGATTGTGATAGACCCGTGGTCCTCCTTATCGTGTTCACGAATCAGACATGCCAGGATGCGCACGTGGTAGCGTGTGATTTATTCTAGCATCATTTGGTTTTACCAAGTTGCATGAGACAATAAATATAGCTGTATTTATTTAAACTATTTTCATTAAAGAAAAAAAATATACATTGAAATTGTTATCGGTTGAACAGAAGCGATATTTGTTATTGTTCATTTTTATCTGTAAAGACTACAAGATACTGATATTCTGAGCGGTGGCGTGATTTGACCACTTGCATCTCTATGACCTGTTTCTTGTATGAAGCATATCTATTGTATGTTTGTAAGAAGCTTTTTACTGCATTGTCATGATTCTCTGCATTTAATATGATACTGATGTTTGTAGTCTTGTTAAAGATGCTGTCAAAGGTCAGTAAACTCTTCTCGAAAATGGCTGTCTGGTGCAAATTTATAATCGGTTTGCTTTTTTTTAAAAAAAATACATTATTTGGGTTTTATACACAGGTATTTATATCTTATGCTATGCTATCATATCTGCCTACCGCAGATGTCAAACCCTGTTGGACATGTGATTAAAACAATATATGGTGCTGGAAGCCTATACTCAACAGGTACACAAAGTGTTTCAATTTTTAAATGGCTATAACTTTTCTTCTAAGAGGTTTTAAAAAAATCTGACCAGTAACTTTATAGAGATACATTAACTCTACATATGTGCCAAAAATCTTTTCAAAATCTCATCACTGTAAAGAGTTGATGCATTTTAAAAATTAAAATTCTATATGTAAATTTATAAATTTATATATAAAATTTCAATTTTTAAAATGCATCAACTCTTTACAGTGATGAGATTTTGAAAAGATTTTTGGCACATATGTAGAGTTTATATATCTCTATAAAGTTACTGGTCAGATTTTTTTAAAACCTCTTAGAAGAAAAGTTATAGCCAGTTAAAAAATTGAAACACTTTGTATAACCGTTGAGTATAGGCTTCCAGCACCATAATAGATTTATTTCATTGGTCATTTACAGATACCCTTTATTTAAGGTAAAACACATTTATTTTTTATTATGAACAGAATTTCTGTTATGCTTAAAATACATATTGTCTCATGATACATTTATATTTATCTATTAAGATGATAACTGACCACTATGTTTGGCCTTTTCAACCATCTCTGTAATGTTCTTGGCTTTGTGCGAATCTTGCGCGTGTTTGATCATTCCTTCAGTTCAGAGTATCACGAAGAGGTCATCATTCTTCTGCCATCGATCGTTAATTACCCCACTCAGAGAACCCGGCCACGTATAACCTCTAGGATGTATAATGGTTGTGCCATGCCAGATATTGTAACATGGGTTATAATGGGTAGGCATTCCTGTCAACGGTCATGAAGGCCTTGCCATTGTAACTTTCACAGAACATGTCGTAGACAGTGTCGTTTTATCCTTGTATCAGTAATCAACAGTGTAGTCTGTAACTGTGGACACATCAAAATCTTGCAGCTGCTTGGTAACCAGTTTCATCTGTACGATCATATCAATCATTTGTTTCTTGAATTTTGACATGTTTTTCTGTTTTTTTTTGCTTTTTTTCCACAGAGCTTACAGGATTTTTATAACTTTTTGTGACAATCACAATTCGAACATTCCATCTCATTTGTTTCATATACATCACATGCATCGTTAGAAGCCTGAAACATAAAGGATGGGTACCCATTCGTGATAGAAATTGAAGCAGGTAATCATTAACCATATTCCCAGTTCTCGGTCATGTGATATCGTTTGTCATTATAAAAAGAGTACTCAGGATTAGTGACCTGTTCAAATTCCATAACCGGTTCAATAACTGGTTGAATTTCAGGTTTATTAATAGGTTGATCAACCTCAATGTAATACTTCTGCTTGGATACCACGTGTTCAGTCTCCTGTTCATCTGGTTTAAGAGTTACCATCTCTATAAACCTCCTTTTCTTGTATCAAATCTTGTTAGATGACTATCTTGGGCTATATTTGTAATCCAGATATCTTGCAATATGCTTTATTTTCTTCTTCTTAGCAAGCTGATACTAGCATAATTTTTTTCTTATTTGGTTCATTGTACTATATATTACTGATCTTTTTTGATATTTCGTTGTTGCTGATCTTCCCATGCACATTGAGCACCAACTGTTGCTTGCTCTTGCGGTACAGAATGAATGCGTTTGGTGGACGTGGTGTCATGCTGGCCTTCTTCTTTCTAACAGATTTAATCGCAGAGATTTCTAATTTATCACATTGGAAGATGTTTTCTTTGATTATTTCTGAAACCTTCTTATCACAGTATTCGTGTAGTAAACTATTTATGAAATTCAGTACATCGTGAGGGATCATAACTTCACGTATTTTTTTATTTTTTTTTTAATTCTACCAGTTTTAGATCTGGTAAACCAGTTAAATTTATATTAATAAATTATAAATTAATATAGGCATAACATTCTATGTTTGGGTTTTTTCTGTTTACTGAAACACCACATTCACAGATAATAGCACGTGGTTTCACAGTAATACGACTGACAGTTGACAATCAGAAATACCAAGTTTGTGAATTATATTATTAATAGTAAAGTTTAATATCTTATTATAAATGTTATTAGTTATGAAAAATAACAGCCAGATCCATGTTATGCTACTTTTTTTTGTCCGCGGATATGATCTTTTTTTATCTGACATACTAAGTTTCATCTCTATCCATCCAGGTCAATACTATAGTATTTAAAAGATTTAATTTAAAATTAACGCGATTCATCAATTGACCACAAAAAATTAATATTATATCATATTTGCCACCAGAACTCGTACAAATAGATACTTGAATCCCTGATCTATGTGCACTAAGAAAGGCAGAAATGGAATCAGATCATATGATAGTGATAATATCTTAGATCTGATAATATTGACTATTAAACAGATCCCAATATAGTAGGATTCAATCAACAATCCTCTTTTTTTACTTGTACTAAATTAAATATAAATATCTGAGATTCACTATTAGTTTCTCTTGATCATTTCAAAATAAACAAAAAGAAAATTGAAAAATACTTTAAGGATGACATCGATTCACTAGCAGGGCTCTTGAGAGTTGCAACTTTAAATTGAGAATTTATCTCGAGAGTTGTGGGATATATAAACTTGAAATATTTACAGGCATGACATACAGCAATTTGATTCTTTTGCTAAATCAGGATTTTAACAGCCTGGTCAATTGATTCCCAAAGAACAATCTAGAAGACTTTATTCATATCACATGCATGCAGAATATCATAGTCTTTGACTGGGTCATATTCGATCTGATAGGTCAATTGAGTGAACATGCATCTGTGTTACTGAACAGCTTCATCAGAGGGCGTAAGATCGAGTAAAGGACTCTATTTAAAGAACAGATTATGAATTTGCCCAAAGTTGCACAAGATCATCTGATGGTATTGCATCGCAATTTAAGTCAAGTCTCTACCTCCATTCGTGCAGCATAGATAGTGAATTTTATCCAAATCATAATAAAGAGCTAAATCTTATCTACGATCTAAACGAAAAATTCACAGAAAAGTTTATCGAAGCAATAATACTCCAGGATCTGGCACTGATCTGTGAATATCATAAGCAGAATGAACATGACAATATTAAGCTACCCAATTATTAACTACGGTCTATAAATACCTCCCAAAAAAACATCGCATCAATTTACAGTAAAAATAGAAAAACAGAATAATATCGTGGGCTATTTCATAAGGCATGAGGAATCACTCGCTCGTCAGTATACTTAGCGACCAAAGATTGTGAAGCATTACCTATACAAATGAGGGGAATACAAGCTAGCCATATTCACAAGATCTGAGCATAAATATTAAGTAACCGATATCAATCATGAGTTTCAGGAACACCTCCCACGCTTCTCAGACCAAGAACTCAAAAATTTTATCATCATAATCTCGATCCAAAATGTGATCATTTTTGGTCAACTGATGATCAGTACAGCCACTAATCCGAGCTTCAAAAATTCAGCTTTCATCAATGATCTTCTTATCAAAGAAAAAAAGAGATACGAATTGCTGCGTATGCAATATCTCACAATATTACCATGTGAGATAATACGTTACATCATCGATTCACGAGAACCTTACAAGAAAGACCTGTACTTTCAAAAGTTGTTATCAATTGAGATATTTAACATGTTAAATTGATTTTATAGTGAACTGTTGCAAAATCTAGCTCAAAAGAATTTTGCCAAAGCATCAATGTACCAAGATCTGGAGACCATTTGTGAATTGCATTTGTCTAATCTTGTATAAATTACTTTATTTATATACAATAAATTATAATAAACATGATTTACTATGCATAAATTTTGAATAGCCTGTTATTTCCCTATTGCTAAACCTATTTACGTATGCTGTAATACATAATACATTAATTACTACTCTTGTTTACAGAATAAATATTCTTTTCTCAAATTCAAGAATGAAATCATCGAAGATTTAGAAGATAATTTTGAAACTAATGAATACTTTAACTCAAAAATTATACCAAATAATCATGAAAAAGACACAAGATCTCGAAAGAAGGCATTGCTATTTTGGTCACTTGTAAATATGGACAAGATTTATATAAATACGATTTATACCATACGAATAAATTTTATTTTAATTTTATTTGCATAGAATAGATAATATATTTAAAATTTAGAGTACTACAATAAATTGTTCTTTTTATTGATTTTTAAATTTCCTTACATCGATTGTAAGATCTGATAATTTAATTCTGACGATTTCATGAAATATTTGTCTGATACCTTTTTTTGCTCGTCTCTTTGTGCAGGAGCACCAACGAATAGTAAATGCTGGGTCTGTTGTCCTCTGATATTTTTAGATATTTGATGCAAATCTTGGCTTTTTTAAGATCATCTTTCCAATCGATAAGATCGGTAAACAACTTTGCAGCCCTGGTTTGGTATCTCAATGACAAATTATCAGTGATCTCTTTAAGCCTCATCTTTGCAATCGAGGTGTTTCTGATTAGGGACTTTTCACTGTAGAACCAGTATGCGATTTCGTATAATGCCTTGTTCCTGAGACCAGAAATGTCAATTTCCATGTCTCTGGCTTAATTCTAGTGAGCTCAGACAAAACTCTCACAATGAAAATATAATCTTTTTTCTTGAAAGATTTTAATATTCTCAGCTCACCATACATTTTTGTACAATATTTCACCATTTGCAGGAAACATCCAAGATATCCTATAAAATTTCTCAATATTATTTAGATAAACTCTAAGATCACTGCTCAACATATATTCTTTGGTTGCCTTCTTTTCAATGAACTACATCATTTCAAACACATTCTCAACAATTATCTTTAAGGATAGATTCTCCAGATTATCTTCCAAAAAGTTTTTGATAAATCTCCTGTAAAAATTAAATGATCTATGCGTGATGAGGAATAACAAGACTTCACCATTGTACCTCAGACTACACGGAAAGAATGTTTCTTTGTCACCTGGGTAATACAGGCTTCTTGCTAGTTTTTCGTTCACAAACCACCATCAGAAGTTGTTAGAGACCCGATCAAGCCACTTCTCAAGCTCTACACAATCACCAGAAATTAGCTCTTTTAAATTTTGTAGCTTCTTGTACCTCACATTAATTGGAAACATTTTTGATAGTTTAGTTTTTTTCCTTTCAAGACAAATCTATCAGGCCTAATTTATATCTCAATAAACAATACCTAGAAGTTAATTGTACAATCCTGAGTTCTGGTGTAATATAAAATCAGGTATCTGTGTTTGTGAATAATTTAAACATGATAGGTACCTGAGTGAACCCAGAAACTCTTCTTTCAGATAATCAATTCAGATGATATCACATGAAAAAGAAAATATGATCAATAGCGAATCCGTAAAATACATATACAACTACTGGTAAACGTTAAACAAGGAGGAGCATATGGCATCCCTGAACAATATTGCCAAGAAGTTAATAACCAACGATTCACATTACCTATAGTCTATCAATCAAGAGTACTATCTGTTAATCAGGGAGAGAGCAGGTGAGAAGATAGTCATCTTCTCGTTTTTCCTATTTATAACACTGTTCTTGAATCACAATCTACTCAATCACCAAACATCTTCCTCAATAAATTCAGCAAGTAACTGGGCAGGATCAGAACTCAGCAAGAAACATTGCTCGAATATGTCAAAAACTTTTTTGAAACATGTTTCACACCAAAGAGCTGAGATATGTTTTTTTAAATATATTCATTCCTGTTATCAAAAAAAATGTTGGTCGATCTCCTGACAAGTTTTGATGAAATCATGCTAAATATTGTAAAACAACATGAACTCTCAAATATCTTTAATGCGATCGGGATCGAGGAGTCATTGAGCATATGCAACTGGTACTTTGATCTTGCGCCCAATTTTTACCCATAGGTGAGTACGAGTACACCAAAAGCAGGTTCACATTTGAGTACCATGGTATCTGCGAGGTGTTGGTCAGCAGGTTCACGAGCCAACTTGGCCAGACCCAAAAATCAATACTACACGATCTCAGAAAGTTCACGGGGAGGATGACAAAAGTTTCTAATAGCTACAGGATCGAGTACCAGCCCATCAAAATAGAGATATGGAAACCTATCATAAAATCAAAAAATACACAAGTCGACCTGTGCATATTACTAGAATCTCTTGAACAGGATTTTTGGAAATTAAAATGTTTCTTGAATTACAACCAAAGCACACAATACATGTTGTATATATTCAATAACACATTCACAGCTGAACATTACAAGTTATTTTTTTTTCTATAAAAAGTGTAATCTTGTTAATATCTTTAATAAATTTTTTTTTTGCGAACAGAAATACAATCAAAATACATAAATTAAATCATTGCTCATTTCTTGACTCTCTTCAAAGCATGTGTACTGGCATCATTACTCTTAACCGTACTCGATTTATGTTTTTCCTGTCAATTGTTATTTAATATTGACAAATCTGTGCCTAGCAGCTCCCTGACTTTGTATTTTTTTGTTTTTTTTAAAGCAGCCAACCACTCAGAAGCAGGGTCAAAAGCGTATAGTTGCTAGTAGAAAGCCAGAGAATTACCATCGATCATATTCTGGTTTTGCATAGAAATCCACGTCACCTTTTACGATACTGCCAGATTTTTTTAACATCTAATTGATCTTCTCGATCATATTGACGTATTTAAGACCCCACCATTCTTGTTAGTATAACCAAAATGCCACATGTAATTGATCTCGTGTGTGAAATATATCACAGACATTGGATTTTGACATGCACCTAGTAACATTTTTTTTCTTTGTATCTTTCTAACTGATTGTTATAAATTATTTTCAACGTTTCTAAAAATATAGTCAGTGCTATGGGAAGAATGTCAGCAGGTTTATCATTCTTTTCTGCATCTTTTTCATCTGTTTCAGCCTGTGTTATAGTCTAATCTTCTCGTTTAAATCCACATTCTTCCTTAGGATCATTTATATGCAATTCTACAAATGTTCTAATTGTACAGTATCTCTTTTCTTGTTTTAACACAAGATATACATAGACAACTGACCTATCTTTTTCATGTGATTTATATGATTTATTATATAATTGAATTATACTCTTGATTTCACATTCACGTTATTCCTGCTTCTCTTCAAAGTTATATCCTTCAAGTCGAACATATACAGACTTTGTTTTTGAAAACATGCTGGCTTTGTCACCTGTTCTCGTATTCACATAGTATGAATAGTTTGTACTGGACCTCTTATAATTTTTTCTAATTCAGTCCTTGAAATTAGATGGGGTAATGTAATCATCATACTTAGCATCTGTCCCTCTTGTTTATCCTGGTAAACTTTTTTTATGATAAATTGTCATAAAAGCTGCCTTTTTAACGATTTTAAATTTCATCACAAACTTGCTTAAAATAGAAATTTATTTACGGACCATGATTTAGTAAAACAATGTAAACTACTTATTAGTGTAATTCATCCCTAGTGTAGCTAAATAACAATATGGATTATTTATCGAGGTAGATACTGAAGAATATCATCAGAGATGATTATACTGTTTGGAAACCTCTTTTTAGCACCTCCAAATTATTCAACCACCTTTGCAAATTCATTTTCTATGCAAGAGAACCACTAAACGTCAATTCAAAAAGTGGTATTTTCTTGTATATTTTTGTTTAACTCAGATATTTTTAAGAACAATGAATCGAGCATCACAAAAGAAATCATTGAAAATATTTTCAAAAGTCCAAGTACCCAACCTGTCTGGAACTCATTAGTCTTTGTCTCAAAGGTGAGTATCAAAAGTTAACAGAATTTTTTATAGTGAAATTTGAATATCAGATTAATCTACAGAAGAACACCATCTAAAAAAATGATGAAAGAGAAACGGAAGTGTTCAGATTTATTCCTAAAATCACAAAAAAGAGGTTGAGATTCGATCTGTTTAGAACTACGGTCTTCAAACTGAGTAAACCAATCATTCAACGGTTAGTATTCTTGAGACTGATGAGAAATAGATTTCACAATGATCCAGAAGGTTTGAAAAAAATCATCACAGAATCATGATCAAAAATGAGCATATGCAATTACGCTTCATTCTCATATATTCTCAGAAGAGAACTCTTTAAAAAAATACTACAATGTATTCTATACAAAAATAGCAAAAACATCCCATCATGCAAAACCAAGCTAAAACTGATATTACAAAAATGAATCCAAAAGATACAGTTCATTGTTTTTACATTGGGTATTTTAACAGTATCAAATCAGTTGAATTGTCATATTATATTACCAGAAAATTTTTGGATTACACCCAATCCGAAACCCTTTTCATCAACATGATCAAAAAGATAGTTCAGAGAAAGTTACTATACAAAATTCAAGTCATAAAAAAGATCATCATGACCAGGAAAACTAAAATCCATTTTTCATTAATTCTTTATGCATGGTGGAAAAAAAAGATGCAAATGAGGTTAAACGAGAACTTCAAAATTCATTAGGCAGTCTTTTTATCAAAAAGCGAATCATATTTATTAATAAAATTAATGCATAAAAATATTTTTTTTAAAAAAAAAATGAATAATAATTCAATAAACATTTATTTTTGTGTACTCTTGATTTTATTTAAATAATTGCCACTAAAAAACTCTTTCATAGTAGGTACAACTATTATATTAACACCATGTTTGGACTTTATGCATTTCTTAGAAAGAATCTTAGACAATTATTTTTGTTATTTCTACTATTGATAAAGAAGTCAAAGAACTTCTTGAATTTTTTAATCACCTTTTCTGTTACAAATTTGAATTTTTCTCGATAGTCAAAGAGTCTCGAGTAGGTCATCTGTTGTATCACCTTGGTTAAATTGTTCACATCATGTCTGACAATTTGCAATCCATGAACATGAATATTAGAAAATCATTTCATGTATGCATACTTTTTAAAATTATCATTCTCTTGTATAAAAGCATTGATCATCTTATCAAAAACCAATCGCTTGTTGAATAGCTTGGCATCTCTTGATATATGATTTCTGGCACTAGCAAAATTCTCAGAGAACGATTAATTGGGCAGGCCCCTATCACTCTTCAGCTCGAACTTGTACCCGGCATAGTACTTTTTACTATTCATGGTTAGATCGAATAGCAGCTTCTTGTATTTTAACATGATAATTTTTATTTCACGATTTCGATTGAATTCATTGTATGCACTACAGATCTTTTTCTGAATGAACTTCTTTCCTTGATTAGCTCATTGTACATTTTAAAAATAATCTGTGATCAGGTATTTTCTTTTTCTGTATTACAACCAATACTATAAAGGTATATATAGTATTTTTCTAGTATCTTTCAAAGAATTCTTCTTGGTAATCTGGCAAGGCAGAAGTCTGTATCTCCATAAATCACCTGGCTATATTCTTCACATTCCATTTTTGGTTGTTCTTGATTAAATTGCCCAGTATGGTAGGACTGTATAAAATTTCTCAAATCATTAATCTAACTTCATTCTACGAATGTCACACATTGTGATATTATATCAACAGCAAT
>CAJVPU010001220.1:0-13573 GCA_910591775.1 Dentiscutata heterogama | reverse complement strand
TTACCCATTACTCCAGTTTTGTTACAACTAGTATTACCCTCTCAATCAAGATCCCCCAGACCGCCTAGGGGTTGTTGGTGCTACCCTGCCAATCGTAGATTTATATGCGCAACCTATTTTGTCCCAAAACTTTCTGCAATGATGCCCATCGCACATAATGCCAACTCTCTATGGCTAGATCTCCTTCCGGGAATTCCTATTCTAGATTCGTACTTCACTTAGACTTCTACGGGGCTCTGTGTTCAATTTTTGGCTCCTTTAGGTTATAGAGTATTTTTCGCCTCCAGCCTAACTCGAATCATGGACCTTGACTTAACTTCCGTGGGGGTTTGGCAACTTAACCAATAAGCTATAGGGCCCAAACCCCACGATGTTGTTTTTTTAAAGTAGTAAGGTTAAATAGAACTGATTGGGTAGGATCATCATGCTGGCAGATCTATTGTGTTAGGTAGTACATTAAGTTAGAAATCTTTCCTGATTTGGTAATATCAATAAAGAAGAGGAAAGTGTCAGCATGCTCAGAAACAGTGAAGCTAATAGTGAAAGTCAGTTTGAACCAGTCTTTCATAGTGATATTTGCAAAAATTTTAGTGTGTTCTACACCTGGAGTTGATGGCGTGTTAGTGACAGTGATATCTTTAGGTTGCGCAGGTTTTGCAGTTTGGAAAAAATAACCAAAGATAGAGAAAGAGCTTTCGGGGCCATATTTTTGTCAGAGTTTAGTGGCTGGCTAAGGTAAGATACTTGTTGCTTTTTGTTGTTTTTGCTTAGGGCACTACTTGTAGGTTGCTTTTTGTTATATGAAACATGGGGTTCTTAGGACCACTTTTGCAGGTGATTAAAAAACTGCTTTTTTGTCATTTAGAGAGTTTATTGTTACTGGCCTGTCGCAGTGGGAACTTTTTCCAAAAAATGCACCTCCTTTAGGTATTATTTAGGGTACTGGATAACTTTACTTAAAAGCCAGATATCAATTTACTTAGTAAGTTTATGAGATATTGTCGCAGAAAAATTTTTCTTTCTTGTTCTTGTTTTCGTAGAGTAATCTATGGGAAGAGTTTTTATGTCTTTGCTCATTGTTTTATATTATGTATAAAATTGATTAATTAAAAGTTTTTTTATATAAATAAATAAAAGCAAATTTTATTTGTTATTATCTTCATAATTCTGGTGAGATTTGTAGCAATCCAAGCACTCGCTATGAAGGTTGCCATTCACATTTCAAGATGAAAAAGAATTCATTTTGCTTTGAACCTGAGTGTAAAAAAGTAGTTAGAGGTAAAAGTGATCGATGTCATAATCATATTAGAGAATATTATACAATCCAATACATAAACAAGCTTTAGAACAAGGCTCAGAAGTTCGACTATGCCTTCTCATGATAAATCTAATCTCTAATCTATAAATCTATCTTTTGATATTATTTTTTGTTCCAGATTTGTAAACTTGAAATGGTTATAAAAAGGATTCTTAAATATTAAAAAATATTGGTATATAAAGAATTATTCTTTAGTCCTTATAATGTAATTTGATAAAAAGTTAAGTCTAACCTCTTACCTATAGATTTATCATATCTGGCTAAATCTAATATTTTCAAGGTTAGATTTAGCACTATGCTTGCTGATTATGAATCAGCTTTAGAATTAATTCTAGGATATTATTAAAATTGGCATGCAATTTAAGCTTGCAATGATATACAAAAAACACACTCAGACACTTCGTGTCTTTGGTGTTTTTTGGCTATTGTAAGGGCAAGCAGGATAGTATAATTTTTTGATATCTTATTTACATATCAAATCAGGCCAAGAAGGCTATATAAGATGTATTCATTTTTAGGTCTCAAACCCAAATTCTAATACCAAGAAGATTAATTATAACTAAATTTGGGCCAGAAGAGGTTTAAAGCATGAATTCAATAGTGATTAGAAATAGGCCAGAAGGGTTTGAGAGAGGGTTTAGAAGCCTTATTGGATACAATACTGATTTTTGTTTTAGAACCTCCTTTTCTCTCTACTAGTCTTTCAATATACAACTTACCTTTTACAAAGTCCAAGCATACTTAACAATGCTGCAGACTTATTAGCCAAAGAATACCAACAAGCCCAGACACATGTTCTTCAGTTTAACTATACCAACATATATAACCTACACTCTGTTATTCAATAGAAGCAGCATTATATTGAAAAACCTACCAGACAATTTATTAAGTGTATCTGCAGAGCAAAAACTATTGCAATATAGTCCTTACAGAAGTGCAATACAAAATAGAAAGATGTTACTTATGAATTTGACTAGAACTCAACATAGTGATACTTTAACAACAACCAAAAAGTCATAGCCAACATTACATCCTCCAAGCTAAATCAAATAAAGGCATTTAGAATCAAGAATATGCTAGATAAATTATCTACTTACTCACACTTCTATAATATAATGCCTGAAATATACTGAGCTCCAACATGCTTCTTATGTGGTACTCTGGATACACCTACATACTGGCTTATATGCTTTAGCCCTCAAGTACTAAATAACATCACACAAACTGCTATTACATAAATGGTACGCAAAGATCTAGTAAATCAAATACCAGCACAACAAAGAGCAATAATAAATCTAATTAAATCACATCTCTCATTCAATCAATATGGCTTATCTTCAACACATATACACTTCTTTTCAATAATCTTAAAAGGATTTATCTCAGCTAATCTGATACAAGTTATGCAAGCAGAAGAGATACAATACAAAGAGGCAGCTAATATCCTTATCTCAGTATTGCTAAAAATATCTTCAGAGATATATGAGCAAGTCTGGAAACCCTACAGTGAAAAACTTGCACAATAGAAAAAGCTAAATAAAATTCTAGTACACAATCAATCTATGGCAATACAAACACAGCTCCATCAAGGAACCTGCCAGCAATGTAGAAAATTTACATATAACTGCCTATGTAGACTATCTGATCAATTTCATACTGATAACAATAACAATAAATACTCTCTAAAAGGACAGGCACAACATAAATTTAACCAATGGTTTACCACATAGATCCAATATAGTCTACCTATAAATCATATACTAACTCTAAAATCTAAGTGAGTCTTGACCACTCTAGTAGATTTATATCGCAAATAATTAGTCTAAGCTTTCATTCTTGCATGTAATTTATATTATTTGTCTTGTACAAATTGGGTTTTTACTATAATTATCCAAATAAATTGCTATATAAAGATACAAACAAGGCCTCATCTTAAAAAAAAAAATAAAAAAAATAAAAAAAAAAAATTAAATATAGTAATTTTACCTTTCAAGTCTGATAACCTGTCAAAACTAATACAAATTTGGTCCAATATACATATCAGTTTTGACAGGTTATACTATACGTCATATTGTGCTGCTACTATTGTGTTTATATCTTAATCTAACTTTTGAGGTATTGCTATAAAACAATCCATATCTCAAGCCACAACCTTTGATATTAAGTGCAAATTTATTGATCTTCTAGTTGTTATTTTATAGTGTATCACTTGCTTTATATAGTTTACCAAAGTTGGTATTGTCTGTAGCATAAGTATCAAAGGCTTTTCAATATATCTATTTTTACTTATAGATATACTACTAATGACCATTTTCACTTCTAGCTTGGTGCTACAAGAAGATTTATAATCTTGACTAATAATGTACTAGCATATTACCTATTACTGAAGTTAGTAATATATAACACAATACCTAACACAACTTTCAACCTTATATAGATACTAGAAGTATTTTTAGAATTTGATTAGACCAATCCTTTTTTACAGATTTTTACTATATCTACTGCTTTATTTGTTACTTTTAGTTTAGATATTAGTATTATTTACCCAATCAAGATCCCTAACCTCTGAGTTGTTAGTACTTCTATGCAGATCTTTTACTATATTTACTACTTTAATTGTTATTTCTAGTTTGGAACATTAGTATTACATTTCTAAATAAGATTTCAGACTATTTGAGTTGTTAATATTATTTATGTGTCTTAAAGATTTATATGTGCAACTTATTTGTTTTAAATCTTCTATAATGCTACTGCTAAACATAATACCAACTCTTTATAGTTTAATCTTCACAAATTGATATATACAATCTATTGCACAAATCTTTTATAATACCATAATACTAACTTTCTATAGTTATATCTCCTTCCAGGAATTTACTATCAAATTCATACTATACTTGAATTTCTACAGGGTTCTATATTTGATTTTGGCTCTTTACTTATAAGTTTCATTATTAAACTTTAAGTAATTTACTAATAAAAATTAAAACTTTATATAGAAACAAAATTTTTATAGATAAAAATATATAAAATTTAAAAAAATCTAAAGAAAAAATTATATAATAAAAAGTTCAATACAAGAACTTTAACCTTTTATTATACTAAAGTTTTTTAATAATTTTAAAAATCTTTTTAATAAAATTAAATATTTTACTTAAAAAATATATAGCTAAAATTAATATTTAAGATTTTATTAAAAAAATTAAAATTTTTAATAAAAATATAGACAAATTTGTCTATATTACAATTTAAAGAATAATACAATATATCTTTCAAGCCCAAATTAAGTTTTGGCTTTGCTCTTTTAAGATTGAACTCTTAGCAATCTTGTTAGCTATTTGTACAGTCTTCTAAAACTCTACTATTTATATTTATATTAATTTTTAATTAGTTATCTTAAAATATAACAGTCTCTTATATTTTACAACAGTAGTAAATTTTTTAAATACTTTATACTAGTCTATTTGAAAAACACTTTTAAACTTTCTTTCTCTTTTAATATTTTAATTACTTTCTATAAAGTCTTAGTATACCAAAACAACAGACTCAACAACAAAGCTAATAAACTAGCCTGCAGCTACTCTAATATACTAGCTCTTACTTTTAATTCTTGCAATATATACAATTTTAAATTTAGTTTTCTTTTTAATAACTTCTCTCTTGAGTTTTCTATTTGCTGTAGTATTTAAACTATTTGCAATACAAATATTTTTGCATAATAGTTCTCTCAATATTGCTTTTAGCAATAGTTTTTTTTCATAATATTTATTAGAATGCTATTTAGCTTTATTTTAACAATAACTAAAAAGTTTTAAATATTGCATGTAGTTTTGCTATTTAATAACTTTTTATCTCTATACATTCTTTATAAAAAATATCATTTCTATTTCAATTTTTGTTATATTTGTTAACAACCTACTAATGTATTATACTAGATATTCTGTTCTTCTTTTAATTTAATATTAATTCTTCTTAATGCATCTTTACAATATATTTTTACTTCTAGCAAACTTCAAATTTCACAAACTTAAACACACTATCTTTTTAGCCAAAACAAAAACTTTGATAGTTTATAAACTTTTTTTTTTTTTTAAACAATTACTATTCTCTATAATTTTTAGTCTTTTTTACTTAATATTATAAATATATTGAAAAAATATACAAATATTGAATCTTCTTTAGTATAGGTGGCAATATAGAAATATTTTAAAGTTATAATATAAAAAACTCTAAGCCTAACTCTAACCTAACTATAAATTATACTGAAACTCTTATCCTAACTCTAACTAATCCCAAATTTGCTTAAATTAGTTCAAATAACTAATTTTTATATTATAATTTTAAATTTAACTTCTTTATCTAAAAATATCTCTAACTTGTATATATTTAATCCTTTCTATAAAGTAAAAATTTGGTATTTTAACTATATTAAATTCTCTTCATATTTTTCTTTTATTCTTACTTATCCCCAAATCTAGATATACTTTTGGCTACTTTAATAGATTTAAACTACAAATAAATATTTAAATTTATTTAGATATATGTATAAATTTTTTTTTTTAATTTTAGATTTAAAATATAAAACATTTTTTTAATTATTTAAGAAGTTTTTGTTAAATCTAATAAAGATAAAAGCAAGATCTTATCTTTAATATTAAAATATATATATATACTAATCAAAAAAATTTACTTATATAGTATTTTTATAACAAAATATATTTGTTTAAAATTTTTTACTTATATAAATCAAAAATATTAATATTAACTAGCTAATTAATTTTGAATAATATATTTAAACTAACTTTTAACTAAAAGCAATTTTTTATAATAAATTTTTGCTATTCTAAAAAAATAAATTATTAATATTTGTTTTTTTAATTACTTTTTTTGAAATATTAAATTGTAATATTAACTAAAGAATTATTTACAAGCAAATTTTGCTAAAATAAATAACTAGAATTTTTATAATAAATATATCTTTTCTCTATTGTTATTACTATTAATATTTTTTACAATTTAGTTAGATTAGATTTTTTAAAAAAACCTGATATAAAAAAATAAATAAAAATTTAAATAAAGCACAAAACTAAAAATATCTGTAACTAATTTGAAAAGGCTAGCTTTTTTTTTTTATTTTATTAACACTAAATTAGAAATAAATAAAATAAGACAAAATTTATTATAGTGATATAAAATTAAGCTAAAAATAAATTCCTAATTTATTATATATTTAATATAATAAACTATATTATTACTTGCAATCTAACTTGCTATTGAATTTTTTTTTTTTTAGTATTAAAAATAATCTCTTTGCTTTAACTTTTTATTAAAAATTAAGATTTAGTAACAATGAATATACTACTAGCTATATATACAACTTTTGATTATCTATTTAAATAGTTTGTTTGAGTTCTACACTAGCTGCTATATTTGCAATTTAATTAGAAGATTACTTATTTAAACTCTTTAGTTTTTATAAACAAAAGTATAACTAGCTATATGTACAATTTTTGATTGTCAATTTAAGTAGTCCACTCTAGATTCTACAATAGCTACTATACTTGCAATCTAACTAGAAGATTATTTATTTAAACCCTTTAATTATAACCTAATTTTATCTAGTAAGATTTTCTAACTTAGTTGTTTAAATTTTACTTATATTTTAGAACTTACTAATTCTAGATTAGTCTATTCTTGTAGTAAATCTACTGGAGCTTTTTATATCCTATTCTTGCTAATTTAGTATCACAGTTGCCAAGGCTTTCACTTGCAATTAAGTTTTAAATCTAGTTAACTGCTATGCTCTTGTAGAGTTTACTTAAAACTCCAGTATCTATATACTTTATCTTCTCTAATTTATAGACTTCTATTCCTAGCTTTTAGAGTATTTTAATCTAATAGAATTAGAAGTTAAGTCTGCCAAATTTTCAGTTTATAGTTGCTTCAACCCTGGTATATATTTTTGTAGCCAGGGTTGATCAAATTACTAGTCAACCAAAAATTTATTAGTTAAACTAGTTTAGTCAAATTGGTCAAATAGTCTTGTCAAATTGGTCAAATAGTTTAGTCTATTAATTAAATAAATTTAGTATTCAAAATAAATAAATATATATATATATATATTTATATATAGTATATATATTTAAATATCTCTTGACCAATTTGACCAATACCAAACCCTTTAACTAACTGGTCAAATTGGTCAAACTAGTCTGGTCAAGCTTAACTATTGATCGGCCTATACCAACTCTATTTGTAGCATATATCTTTTTTTTCTTGCTTGTACTTTGACAAGCTTAGTTAGTTTTCCTCATAAAAGTATATTGGTTGCTGAATTTGTGTAATATAATATTTCTTATTCTTTTATTTAAAACTAACTAGATAAAGCTTGTTGGTTTTAGAAAGCTAAAGAGATTTTAAATTAGTTTGAATAGTTAATAGATTAGTTTAAGATAAGAAAGATAAGTAATAACTAGTTAAGAGTATATTTTAATAAGAATAAAAAAAATAAAAATAAAAATAAAAGAGTGTAACAGCTTAGTGAAGTAGTTTAGTTGTTACTCTACCAAGTAGCATGTTTAGAGTTCAAATCTTATAAACAAGATTTTTTAAAAATAAATCTGCATTAAATAATGATTATCTATTGATTGATTAGATTTACAATTTGTAATTTTGGTTGCATTATCTCATTATAGAGATGCTGGTTAAAATCTCAACAAACAGAATCTTGATAGGTCATAATCTTGACAAAAAAATCTTAATAGTAAAAATCCTAACAACAAAAATTATTAAGTTCATTTAAGTTAGATTAAAGTTAGATGAGTGTATAGGTTAGAGTTAGGGTGCATACTCAGATTAAGGTTAGGGTTTAGGCAATTATATAGTAAAATTGCTTAAATGATCACTTTTTTGATTGTTGAAGTTTGTTAGAATTTTTGATTGTTGAGATTTTTTTGTTAAAATTATGACCTGTCAGGATTTTGACCCAAATCCCATTATGAAAGTTTTGTGCAAAAATACCAAGAAACTGGGATGATTGAAGCTTATTTGAAAAGAACCAAGTAAAGAGATAGTAGATATCTTTGATGATACTATAGGAAGGCTGAATTTAAAAGTAACAGCTAAGATTAGAGAACTAAACAACAATAAGATTCTTAAGTAAAGAGATTTACCAAACTGACTACTTATTAGAAAAAAATCTAGTATATTAACCTAGTTAGCCAGTATAGAAAACTAGGATGGTATCTACTATAACTAGAATTTGAGAATTAAATTCCATCTAATGACAAAGGCTAAATAATCTCTAAAAACTAGCTAGATACAATTGAAAGAAAAGAATATGTACTATAAAATTATATATCAAGAAGAAATGAAATATAAAATATCTAGAGTCTAGCCAGAGTTAAATCTTCTAAATCACAAATTGGGAGTAAGGGAGAGACAAATAAGGTAATAATGAAAAAAGAATAGCTTGAATGAAAATGCTAGGATTGAAGTGAACCTTACAAGGGTATAGCAATTTAATTAGGTTATTCCAAACTACAAGAAGAAGCCTTAGCAACTATGATAACTAGGTCAGCCAGATATAGAATATAGAAAACTTTGGTAGTGTTATCTCAAGAATAGCTATCATCTGTTCAATAGAGAAATGCAAGCCAGCAATTAGTTAGTGCAAATCTAAAATAAATTATAGAAGTCCTAAGACAGTGTACACTATCTAGTAGAACAGGCCAAATAGTAGTTTTTAGATTAGTATGATATATTTAAAAATGATTAGAATTAAAAGGTTTAAACAGATAATCTTTTATCTGAGTTATAAATATAGCATCTAGTATATAATCTGTAGATAAACTACTTAAATAAGTACTTAAAAGGTGCATATGTAGCTAGTTGTATTTTTATTGTAACTGTAATAGTAAATAATTACTAATAAAAAGTCTTCATAGCCAAAGAGATCATCTTAACACTAAATATATATATATACAGTCAGCTCTTTCTATACTGAACCCTTGGTTCTGGCCAAAAAAAAAGTTCGTTATACAGTATTACTATGTTTTCTTAAGAGCTGTAGCTCTTGTTATACTGAATTAATATTAAAATTTAAAAATTTTAAGTTCATTATATCCAGAGTTCGTTATAAAAAGGTTCGTTATATACAGAGTTGACTGTAGTAGCATTTTAAAAGATAAAGTGAGATATGAACATAGTGTAGTAGTACAGCAAGTACTAGTTAAGAAGAAGTTACCAAATATGCAGATAAAAACATAGTAGAATATAGACTATTCTGTTAGGTTTACCTTGTAGATAGATTAGCTAAAATGATTAGTAAGTTCTAAGATAGGTACAAAATCTAATTGGATAGATGTAAAAACTATATTTATATAGTAAGTAATACTCAGGGTTAGATATAACAAATGGTAGTTGTAACTAGAGAGTTTAAATAGATATCTCCATAGTCAGGTACAGGTATAGCAGATAGTATAGAACCTTTGGGTAGTCTACTTAAATTAGGTACTAAAAGTATATGTGTAGTTTGATGTACTTTTATTATAATTATATAAACATATGTTGTATTTAATAAAAAGTCACCTGGCCAAAGAGTTATCTTAATACCAAAAAAAAAAAAAAAAATTATTTAATATATATATACTTTTTTAGTATACTTCAAAGATCTTTTAAGTTTACTATACTTATTCTAAATCTTTTAAATATAAAGTTAATAAATAATAATAATAATAATTAATATATCTAAATTTTTTACTTGATTAGAATCTTCTAAACTAGATTCTTCAAATTCTTTACTTTTTTCTAAGCTAGAAGACTTTTTATCAAAATTTGGTAAAGTAAATGCTTCATTTTTTTCTATATATTGCTATAATTTAAATAAATTTATATAAATTTTAATATTTTAAATATTTAGAAAATTATAATAATAAATACTTACTAGATTTCTTTTAACTTTTTGTTGTATAATTTTTTTACTAATTGCTAAGATCTTGATATTTGGATTAAGTATAGTTTGGCATACTGCAATTGCATATGCAGTATTTTTGTTTGAAGCACTTCTAGTTAGCCAAATTTTTTCTAAAATTTGAGTCATATAAGTATTTTCAGAATATTTTACAATATTTTAAAAAAGCTTTTTATAATATTTTTTTGTTTTTGCTGATTTTTTCTAATTCAAAACTTCTTTAGAAATTGATTTGTTATTAATATCACAGATTAAATCAATAAATAATGAGTATATCAGAAAACAAATTTTCTAATATATACCTATTATTCTACTATAAATCTGCCAAACAACTGTAGTATATTGATAGTATATTGGTAGCATATAGGTTAAATATTAGAAAGTAGATCAATAATAGTAACATAATAGTAATATACTAGAACATTCTGGTATTTTACTCTTAGTTCAAATAGTGCTAAGAGTAAAATACTGGGATGTTCTAGTATGTTATTATTATATTATCATTATTGATCTATCTTCTAATTTCTAACCTAAATTTTACCAATATGCTATCAATATACTATAGTTATTTGGCAAATCTATGGTAGAATAATAGGTATATATCAGAAGATTTGTCTCCCAATATGTACTCATTATTCATTGTTTTAATCTGTGTATATTCTAAAAGATCTCTAAAAATAAAAAATATAGTATTCTTAATTTTAGTATTTAAAGTATTTTGCAAATATCTAACTTTTTTTAAAAGCTTTAAAAAATATTATTAGTATTAATATAAAATTTAAATTATTTGTAATATTTAAAAAGAAAATTTATTAATTTACATGTAGTGTTTATACATGGGTATAAATTATTGAATAACAAATTTTGTGTAATATGTCAATCAAAACAACTTTAATAAACAAAAAATTAAATAAAAAAGTTGAAATAACATACTAGAAGAAAGAAAATACAACTAACAACACATACAAGAAATATACAAGATACAGCTTAGCTATAAGAAATAATAACAAAAAATGCAAAGTAAAAAAAAGCTTTAAAAATACAAAAAGAGCTATTAAAAAGAACTGTATCAAAAAGAAGAAGAAAAACAGAATCTTGTATAAATTGCCTTTATTTGCTTTAGCAAAAACACAGATGAAAGTATTTCAAGTATCAAAAGCAGCCTTATCATTATAGTCTAAAGCCTAAAAGAAGATTTTATTAATAGATATATAAAAAAGCAAAAGTATAGAGCAAGACTAAAGAATATATAGCAAAAATTAGTTAACAAATCAGAATTGAACATATATACAAATGGGTTTTTAGAAGAAAACTATTAAACTAACAAATTAAAATAAATAGAAATAGGCTAGATAATAGTGAAGAAGAATACAGAAATAATAGTTACACAGTTCTCAAATATAATAAAAAACTAGCTTTTATCAACACAAGCAGAATTAGATATAATAGGTTTAGGAATTTTGGCAGTATCTAACAATTGCAAAATTAAGATTTTCACAGAAAGTGCAAATGCAATAAGCATAATCAAGAAAGCTAAAAAGAGTTTTAAAGAAGCAAGTCTAACAAAGCTTAAGAATAAAAGCATTATAGCAATGATTATAAATCTGATTAAAACTAAAAATATAGACCTGGTACTAATTAAAAAGTGATATTTATTCATATAACAATATAATATAAAAAAAATTGGCCTAGCATTATATCGATATTTGTTACAATTAGTCAATCAATTACCTTATTATTATGTATTGGGTTTAGTAATTTAAGCTTTTTAATGTATTACCAAATTTATATTATTTATCTTTATATAGAAGTTTTTTGAATTTGCAGGAAATCACATCCTAGAATAATCTCTGTATCATTCTATAAATTTGATTGGCCATATAACATTTTTATCACTGTAAAATCATTTGATATTTTATTTATTTATTTGATATTAAACAATATACAAATAGCTAACACAACTCTTTCTGCTAATTGTCTGTACCAAATCTGAAGCTAAAAGAAAACCAGCCTTAAACAAAACTCTACTAAGACAACAAGTAGTTGGGTCTTAAGATAAAATATAGAGCAAAAGAAAATAATCTAAGTTTTCTAAAACTACTTTGGACTCTATAGCCTTAGAAACTTGCAGTAGAAAAAAATTTAAATTTTCATCAAAATTTTAAAACTTTTTTGAAACTTCAGAGATTTGTCTCTGACTCGGTCTTGCAGATCACAACAAACAAACAAACAAACATGTCCAAATTAGATGAATAAACAAACAAAGTTACTGTCAGTAGACAAACAAACAATACAACAAAAACATGTATGAAACTTAAAAGCAAATACAACATGTAAAGTGCTAGAACTTCTAGAATACCAAGCCTTCTTTAACAAATCTGAAGCAGAAAGGGCAACTTTATATGCAGAACAAAATTTAATAATTTTAGAGCAAGACAAAAAAGTTGCAAAATTTTTAGACACACAGGACTTCTATCTTATAGCTATCATATGCACTGTATTACACCGATATGACTGGGCACAACATAAAAACATAAGAGATTAAAATTTAACAAAAGAGGAAGAAATCCTTCTCGAACTTAGTTATAATAGTAAGATGCAAATAGACAAACCAAAAATCAAGGATTCTCAAGCTGACTCAAACAGAGCCAAAACAAACCCAATACCTATAGAAATTACACCTCTTCAACCAATTGTATCAATTGGAGAAAATAACAATACCTATAATCTAAATGCAAGAGGAAGTGCTCCAACAAGACAAAACAGGGTTAACAAACAAATACAGAATATTGTAAACAAAACCAAAGATAAAACAGTTGCAATAGAAATCACTCTCACATAGCCAACTCTAGGAAAAAATACAAATGCTCATAATGCTGTCCTAGCACCCCAAAGTGCCTTCCACAAAAGAAACCTTCTAGAACAAGAGAACAGAATACACAATACAGAAGACAAATTAGAAGCAATTAAAAGCACACTAATACAAAATAAATACGGTACTTTATACTATAGCCTTAATGAACAAATTGAAAGTTTATTGCAAAATAATAAAAAATCTGTATCTAAGAAAAACAACAAAAAGCTAAAACACTATGAAAACATATATAACTCAGTATGGGCTCCAGAGGGCGAATTCATTACTCAAAGAAAAACAAACAACTCATATTATTTTTTTACACTATGAGATTTACCAAAAGAAGCAAACATAGGCAAAATTAAAAAATATCTAAATTACTTTGGCACCGTATCTATACTTGCTTGGTAGCAAAACTTCTGAACTAAAG
>CAJVPU010001219.1:0-13577 GCA_910591775.1 Dentiscutata heterogama | reverse complement strand
ATATTAGGTGGCTCTAATGAATTGAGATCTGGAACTAGGGCTGGAATAAGATAAGTACCAGTCTTTAGTTTCATTTTTTTTTTGCTTTCTATTCTTTCCACTAATCTCTTCTTTCTTTTGCAGGTCTTTTGGAATGTCGGGTAGTTCTAATGAATTGAGATCTGGAACTAGGGCTAGAATAAGATAAGTACTAGTTTCTTACTTTTTTTTTAGACCTATGCTATTCCAATAATAAAAAATTTTTATGCTGTATATATATTATCATTAAATGCCAATCATTTTATATTTCAATTGCAATTTATTACTAAATCTTATATTTATTAGTATATATATAAAAAATTTTTATGTATTATATGCATGATTCAAATACTAATATAAATCCTCTTCGTCTTGTAATACTATTTAATATGCTAATTCAATAGGATTGTAATTCATATTGCAATCTCATCATTACTTCTAATCTTCAATATATACCTGGAATTAGAACAAACACCAAAAAGCTGGGGGATAGCAAATATATGGGCTATTCTAAAAAAACAACACTACAATAACGATTTAAATTATACACGTCCTATTATACTAATTGAACACACACAGAAAATTTTTACAAAAATACTAACACTTCATCTAAACCAAATACTACCTACATCTCTAGCCTGATTAGTTGTAACAGGTTCTAAAAAAAATATTGTATCTTCAAATACTAAAAATTCTAGCAACACTAAATCTACTGAATCTGCAAAATTTAATATTAGACTTTCCAAATCTTCGCTTCTATTAATATTTTCCAAATCACTAGTTCTGCCATTATTAGTATTCTTATCTGAAGTTTCAAGTAAATTATAAGTAACCATTGATGTATTAATACTTTCATATAGCTCTTTATTATTTAAATCTTTACTATAAAGCTGAAGTTCTTTATTAGAATTTAAAAAATAGTAAGAGCATATTTTTGCTATATCTTCTACTCGAGAAAGACAAAGTCAAGTTCACTTATTTCTATAAAACCATTTAAGCATTGAAAAGTTTCTTTTGAAGACAGCTTGTGAAAGAACAATTGAGAATAAACATAATACTAACTGTTGAAGTTGATCTTGATCATCATTAACATATATGCTATACCATTATTTAATTAGTATTTCATAAGTAAAATTATAGAAAAAATGGTAAAGTTCATCTTTTCATTTCCAACTTCGCATTTCTACTAATAATTGTATACATGACTCTTCCGAATAATATAAATCATTCCAAATTAATATAGCTATTTTATAATTTTTTTTTAATACTGTTCTCTTTAAACCACAACCTAATATATATATAATTATATAAATATATATAAATTTTATATATAGAGATGTGACCTGATTATAAATTTTATATATATGTTGTACTTTAGATGCTTTTTTGTATCAGATCTAATCCGATACACATCAGATACCAATTTGCAGATGACATGCATCACCTGTCTTTTAGTTATCTGATATGCATAAGATATAATCTAATGCAAGATTATTATTCATAAAAAATTTTTTCAAATATAATAACAATATTATAATGATATCATAACAAACAAAATTATAAAAAAAAAAAAGCTTTTTGCTTTCTTTTTCTGAAGTTTAGCATTGTACTTTTGGCATCTTTCAAATTTTTTTTTCCACATTTATTAGCTTTACATCTCATATTTGTTAACTTTATCTTTTCACATTTATTGACTTTATCTCTTCACATTCATTCTCTTCATCTCTTTATATTCATTCTCTTCATTTGACTTTGGCTTTACACCTCTTTGCATTCAACTTCAGCTTTACATTTCTTTGCATTACCTGTGGCTTTGCATCTTCTTGTGTTCGACTTTGGCTTTGCATCTTTTTGTGTTTGACTTTGAACTTGCATCTATTCAGTTTTGTTGTTGGCTTGGTTCTTGGTGCTTATAATTTTTTTTTCTTCAAAAAATTACTTGTCTGATATCAATTTTTTAATCTTAATACTATATCTATATTTAGTGTCATGCTATTTAATTTTGATCTTAATTGTCTCTTTATAGACTGTCTTTCTATTTGGTGCTATTTAATTTTTTTTGGCTTTCATATTGGGTGTTATATATTTTTTTTAACCTCAACATTGTCTTCACATTGTCTTCATATTGAGTATCACATATTTCAATACTGCTTCACATTTGGTACTATATATTTCTTTGATCTATACTTATATTAATACAACCTGTTCTTTGATCTTATTTAGCAGCACTTTGTTTTTGGTGCTACTATTTTTTTTTATATATTTTATTTTAAACTAGTCTTACAAGTTCAATACTATAAGATGGAATATATGTTTATTAGCAGGAGCACTCTTAATTTTATTGTAGAAAAGTATATAACTAATTTTCTAAAAGTTAAACAAGCGAAAGCTTTAATAAATTTCAAACTTTTAAATAAAATTAAAACAAATCTATTAAATTCTAAAGACACTTTATTGTAGAATAAAAACTTATGTAATAGGGCTAAAAACAAGTTTAAGTTAGAGAAAATTATACCTAGAGATTTTAGAGTAATTGTAAAGCCTTCGAAGAACTTTGTGCTAATAACTGAAAGGTTTTATGATGTTCTTTGTTATACTTATGGTAAAGTAACTCAGCATGCTGGTTAAAAGCAAACCTGGATATCAATTTATAAAAAATGATAATATATAAAATAGGAAATAGTAGAGGAATTTGTGAACAATTATATAGCCTGTGCTGCAAGAAAGCCAGCATTCCATCCTTTGGCAGCAAAACCTATAATTGCTAAGTATTTTTTGTCATAATTGCAAGTTTTTTTATTTTATTCTTGATATTAATATTAAAATTTTTTTAAATTTTTTTTAATTAGATTTTTATTTTGTAAATAAATCTAATTGATCTATGATATATTCCAGATAGTGAGTTTAAGTATGTGTGTTATATAAGAGATCACTTCAGTAGATTTTCTTGAACAAGGGTGCTCATATCCAAGAGACTAATTAAAGTTGCATCATACTTCTTTGATCTTTTTTACCTAATTAGATCACCATCTACTATTCTGCAGTCAGACAATAGAAAAGAATTTGTTGCACAAGTTATTAAAGAGTTGATTAGTTTTTGGCCCTCTGTAAAAATAATCAACGAGTGCCTCAGGCATCTTCAATTACAAGGTCTTATCAAAAAGGCTAATAGTATATTGGAGCAAAAGTTGGGTAAATAGAGTGAAACAACTAGTTGAAGTGACTAGTCATTAAGTTTGAGATTTGTAATAGTAGCTATGAATAACTTATAGTGTAGGTCACATAAAAAAACTCCTATGAATTGGTTTATAGAGACAAGCTTTATAGTAATTGTACACTTGTTAATGAACTATATGCAAATAATATCTTTGATGAAGAGGATATTTTAAATACAGTAAAGATACCGGATGGTGAAATTAACTTAGATGATAACATGATAAGTAAAAAAAAATTAATATTTTTTTGCTTTTTTTTTTATTATTACTATTTTTTTTTTCATTTGATAATAATGATCTAGAAATATTACTTAATAATATTGGTAGATCAGTGTTGTCAGCTGATAATTGTCTGGTACAATTACCCAAAAGTATAAAGTCTTCACCTGGTAATATTCTAGATTGTAGTCAAGTATTCTTGCTTGATAAGCAAATAGTTGGTCCTTCACACAATAAAGTTTTTTATTTGTATAATTCAATACTATTATTTGATAATCAAGATTGTAGTTCAGTGTTTTCGCCTGGTAATCAAGACTATGCCCAAGTTTTTTAGCCTAGTAATAATCAAGTATCTTCATCTAGTAAGCAAATAGTTAGTTCTTTACACAATAATGTTTTTTGTTTGTATCATTCAATGCTATTTTTCAATAATCAAGGTTGTGGTTCAGTGCTTTTATTTGATAATCAAGACCATGCCCAAGTTTTTTCACCTAGTAATAAAAATTTCAATCAAGTGTCTTCTCTTGGTAATAATCAAGATTGTAGTCGAGTATCTTTACCCAATAAACAAATTAGTTAGTTTTTCACACAATAATAGTTTTGTTTCTGTCTTTATTTAAAAATTCATACTATTATTCTATAATTAAGATTGTAATTAAAGATGTGATCAAGTTTTTTGCCAGTAATCAAAGTTTTAATCAAGTGTTTTTGCCTAACAATAATCAAAGTTGTGGTCAAGTGTTTTTGCCTAGTAAGCAAATAGTTGGCATTTTGTACAATAATTTATTTGTTATACCTTTATCTAAAAATTCAATTCTTTCATCTGATAATTAAGACTATGCCAAGGTTTTTTTATCTAGTTGTAACTAAGTATCTTTACCTGATATGCAAATGATTGGCCTTTTGTATAATAATTTGTTGTGTCTATCTAAAAATTCAATACTTTTATCTGATAATCAAGGCTATGACCAAGTTTTTTTGTCTGGTAATCAAAGTTGTAACCAATTAATAACTTTTTATACAATATTTTATTTGTTGTGTCTTTATCTAAAAATTCAATACTTTTTTTATCTGATAATCAAGGCTGTGACCAAGTTTTTTTTACCTGGTAATCAAAGTTGTGACCAAGTAACTTTGCCTGTAAGCAAATAGTTAACTTTTTACACAATATTTTGTTTGTTGTGTCTTTATCCAAAAATTCAATGCTTTTATTCGATAATCAAGGTTGTTTTCAAGTTGTTTTGTCTGATAATTAAAATTACAATATGGGTTTTTGCCTGGTAATCAAAGTTATAATCAAGTTTTTTCACCCAGTAATCAAAGTTGTGATCAAGTATCTTCACCTGGTAATCAAAGTTGTGATTAAGTATCTTTGCCTAGTAAACAAATAGTTGGTCTTTTGCACAATAATTTTTTGTTGTGTCTTTATTTAAAAATTCAATGCTTTCATCTAATAATCAAGGTAGTGACCAAGTTTTTTTGCTTAGTAATCAAAGTTGTGACCAAGTATCTTTGTCTAGTAAGCAAATAGTTAACCTTTCGCACAATAATTTGTTTGTTTTGTCTTTATCTAAAAATTTAATACTTTTATTCAATAATCAAGGTTGTCTCGTCTAGTAATCAAAATTACAATCACATGTTTTTGCCTGATAATCAAAGTTATAATCAAGTGCCTTTACCTAGTAATAATCTAAATTATAATCAAGAATTTTTGCCTGGTAAGCAAATGGTTAGCTTTTTGCACAGTAATTTGTTTGTTGTGCTTTTATCTAAGGATTTAATACTTTTATCGATAATCAAAGCTATGCCCAAGTTTTTTTACCTGGTAATCAAAGTTATAATCAAAGATCTTTGCCCAGTAATCTAAGTTATGATCAAGGATTTTTGCCTAGTAAACAAGTAGTTGACATTTCACACAATAATTTGTTTGTTGTATTTTTATCTAAAACTTAATACTTATATCCAATAATCAAAACTGTGACCAAGTTTTTTCATCTAGTAATCAAAGTTGTAACCAAGTATCTTTGTCTAGTAAGTAAATAGTTAATCTTTCACACAATAATTTGTTTGTCATGTCTTATCAAAAAAGTCAATGCTTTTATTCAATAATCAAGGCTGTTTTTAAGTTTTTTTATCTGGTAATCAAAATTACAATCAAGTGTCTTTGTCTAGTAAGCAAATAAATGGCCTTTTGTACAATAATTTGTTTGTTGTATCTTCATCTAAAAATTCAATACTTTTATCTGATAATTTAGGCTGTGCCCAAGTTTTTTCATCCAGTAATCAAAATTACAATCAAGTGCCTTTACCTGGTAATCTAAGCTATAATCAAGTATTTTCATCTGGTAACCAAAGTTGTAATCAAGTATCTTCACCTGGTAAGCAAATAGTTAGTTCTTTGCACAATAATGTTTTTTGTTTGTATAATTCAATACCATTTTCCAATAATTAAAGTTGTAGTTCAGTGCCTTCACCTAATATCCTTGCCAGTAGTTACATACCTTTGCCTACTGATTATATTAGTTCTTCTGAACCTTTATTTGAGAATTGTGTTCATCATCAAGAGCCTTTATTTAATAGCCATAGTAAGTTTTGTACTTTATTTGATAATTGTTATTGATTAAAATATGATACTAATTTATCATATTTTAGCTCTTGTGAATATTACTAACAATTATTTGAATTCTAATCGGCATGATATTTTATGAAAATTTGCACACCAGAACCTTCATCAGTATACTGATAATATGACACAACAAATGCTAAAAAAAAGAAAGCTTATTAATATTCAAGTTGGTGATTTTGTAAGAGTAAGCATTCTAAAGATTGATCGATTCAGTATTGATTGCCCTACTCTCCCCTGCAAAGTTTTGAAAAAAACTGGTAAAGATTGGTATTGACTTGGGTGTAAATTAGTATAATTAGCATATACTATACTTCAGATAGACTTGAAACACTCAGAGCTACTACTTGTCCTGAGCTTGATGATATCCCATTAAATTGTATATTAATTTATAAGGCAGCAAGACTGCAAAGTGTGGGAACTACATCAGGTTCTATTTGTAGTTATAAGGGTTCATGTGATAACAAGAGGTACAAGTGTAAAAAAATGAATATAAAATATACAAGCCATTGTTATAGTGGGTAATCATATTTAAATAAAGATTAATACAATATACAGTATTATTATATAAAAGATATTTTTTGCATATATTAAATAATTTATTATATATTTAAGTGTTAAATTTAAAATTTGTAAGTTTTGATTTTAATAAATTTTAAAAGTTTGTTGAATATCATGTGATTTTCATTTTGTCAGAATACAATTTAATACACGTTGGATCTAATTCGATGTATATTAGATAACTGAAAGACAGGTGATGTATATCACCTGCAAATTGGCATCTGACATGTGTCAGATTAGATCTAATGCAAGAAAGCATCTGAAGCACAACATATATATATAAAAACTAGTTTTATATATAAAATTTATAATCAGGTAGCATCTTTACTTATATATATATACCTCTATATAAGATATGTATCCAGTATACAAGAATTGTAATAGGATTTACAAGTTCATTAAATTGTTGATTAAAATTATTAATAATATTTTTTTTTATGGATTAGAATTTTTAACTCAATTAATATTTGCAGCTAATTTAATCAAACAATAAAAATATCAGCTAAATTGGCTGTTCTAGCTTCTAAACAATTTGTTAATTTCTTACAGATTTTAAAATAACAAAAATCTGATAGCACTTAATATAAAAATCTTTATTTTCAAGAAGTTCAAATACTGCAGTATTAGAGATTACAAATATGTAATTTTTCAAAATCTATAAAAATATTAATTAAACTATTGCTATATACTATAAAGTCAAATAAATATAATATTAACTATTATACTTACCTAATCAAAAACAGGCTTAGATTTAACAATTGAATTTATTGTAATAAAAAGTGTTCCCTAATGGGTTTTACAGTATGATTTAATTTCTCCACCTTTGATTTTTATAAGACAAAGTTGTTTTAAATAATATCCATGAGCAACATGAGAATTATAAAAAAAAATTAAAATTGAACCACATTTGGTAACAATGTCTTTAATTGATTCTAATTTAGTAAAATCAGATGCAAGCAAGTTTACTATATGTGCAGCACATCTAATATTTAATATAGAAAGATAAGTGTTATGAACAATTTGACGAGCTATACAAAGATTTGCTTCTGAGTCTGTAACAATTGCTGTGAACTTTTTAATACCTATCTTTTTAATAAAACTTAAAATTTTACAAGTTATAAACTTTCCCATATAACTAACTATATTATACTTCTTAAGTTTAATGAGATATTCTTTATGCTTAGATATAGTAATAATAAAGTTATAAATTGAATCATGAGTAGGCAATATCCATCTGTCGAGAGCTATTATAATAAAAATTTTTTTAAAAAATATTAATTTATTAATTATAATTTTTAAAGCATTTTTATATTATATATATAAAGTAAGAAAATTATCTTTTTCTAAATTATTATTAATTTGTTTATCAATTCTTAAAACTTCTTGGCTTAAAAAATAATTAGAAAGCCTATTACGTAATAGGAGTTCATATCTAGGAATTGCAAGTTGAAACAAGTTGATTATGAAAGAATTCTCTACTGTTTCAAATAAAAAACTATACATAATCCAAGCTTTTAAAATAGCTTTATTTAAAGATTCCACCTGTGCTTCAGGAAGTAGTTCAACTTTTAAAAAATAGATTGTAATTTCAGACTGATTATGTCTTGTTTTTTTTTATATAGGGGTTTTTCTTTAGCAATAAAATATTTCCAAAAATATTTAATTTTATTAGAAACATTCAAACATTGTCAAGCAAGATGCAAGCGTATTTCATCAGGTCAACCTCTTTTCTATAAAACAGGACAATATTTACAACTAGCTTTATAATGTCTCTAATCTAAACTAATACGTTTATTGACATAAAGACAAATATTTCCTTGCTTTTTACCACGAACATTTCTGTGTTTTGTAAATGATTGGCTTGATTCATTTGTTTCATTTGTTTCACTATATTCTTGTAGTTCATTTTTACTAATGCTAAATATATTAAAAGCAGATTGTAAATTTCATGATATTATTAATTTTTAAAAAAGATATGTATTATTATAAATATATACTGTATCAATATCTGATTCACAATAACTAGTGAAATTAAATATTAGTTTATTATAAACAGGGTTCAGTGTTTGGTACTAGATTCAAACTCAATATTGGCTGAATATACTAATATAAAGTATCAATAAATCAATTGTACAATAATACAATGTATATATTAATATAGTATTTGGAATTTTTAACATCTTGATATTCCCTTTTATAAAATAACTATTTTCTTACAATTTTTTTTTTCTTCTGATATATTCTAAATTATAATATACATCAATAATATAATAGATAGAAAGCATATTAACAATTAGTATAATATTACTAAAGCCTGAAACTAGATTTTTTAAAAACTAATTGCTAATTTTTAATCTAGTTGTTAATTAGATTATATAAATCATTAAATAACCTTTGCAGATAACCTAAAAACTCTTAAATAACTAGATATCTCATAAATACCACAAATAAGTATGCAGGTTTTTGGATATATTATTAAAATTAGAGATATTAACTTATACTATTTGACAGCTTTGGGTTTCTGATTTCAAATTAACTTAATTTTGAAATCAGTAAATTATAAATCTTATTTATTTTGATTTGTAAGCTTATTTATATAATAACAATAATAATTAATATTTTTTATGATCATAAATTTTCTTTCAAAACTTGATACCTTTTACATATATATTGTTATACTTTATATTTCTAATTGGCAATTACAGACATTTTTATTATATATCTAATAAATTACTAATATCTGTATAGAAATATTCTTGATAGGTACAATCTCTAATTTTATAATTTTTTTTCAAGTTCTTTTTTCAGCAGCTTGTTTAAAAGTTTTCAGAAAAGCATATTATTTTATTAAATATTAATAATTCGAAAAATAAATATGCAATATTAAGAGTTTTAAGCATTATCAAAAAAAAGTATATATTTTATTTATCTCTGGATATCTTCTATTTCATTATTTGATTTAAAATTTCAAACCAGAAATAGGATATTTTTATTTTTTCAGAATTTGTTTTCATGCTAATAGATAACATATATAGTATATACTAAATAGTCATAAACTAGTTTTTGTTGCTATCGCTATTTTTGAATTAGTACTATAATATATAGATGAACCTGTATATTAGCATTGTTATAAATATGCAGGGTTTATAAAATTCTTATATCACAGATACCCACAAACTAGAGATGTGATCTGTTATCTGTTTTACTAAATAAATTTATGAATATCTGTAAATTTAAATAGAAAAACAGATAACGGATCGCACCTCTACTGCAAACATTAATAGATAGAGATTATTATTTATAAGGCATTTATGGTATCCAGATATGTATTAGCTATACAGATATACAAATAAACAGTTCTGACCTCTAAGCATATATATAAAAACATAAAATATAAAAACTTAAAAAAAAAACTTAACCTTTTAAGAGCAAATAAAGTCTGGATTCAAGGCTAAAATTATTCCAGATTTTGGAAACTCATTCAATTATTTCACTATTTCATTATATCACCAATTTACCAATTATACCAATTATACCAATTCACCAGTTACATTAATTACACCAATTCACTAATTACACCAATTACACCAATTCAACAGTTGCACTAGTTATACCATTTCTGATTGGTGATTAGTAAAATGGTGAATTATTTCACCACTCTAATTTAATTTCACCAGCATCTATACTATATAGTACTGTATGTATATACAGGTTTTTGATTTATTGCTGTTTGCAAATTAATGTAACTTTTAATAAAATTTGTAGATTACTGTATATCTAATTGTTTAGTTGCAATCAATTATATGTAATTGTATATAATTATATGTAATTATATACGATTTCTTGATAAATTTTTTTTATTTAAATTTTTATAAATCTATAGAATTTAAATAAAAAATAATTTATCAAATTTAATCAGATGGTTGCTAAGATATCATTGTTCAAAGTTTTTTTTTTAAAAAAAATTCAAAAAGCAATAATTATTATAGAAGCTATACCAAAATTTTCTTAAAACTTTGTGCAAAGATATTTCAGCAACTACTTAATCAAATTTGATAATTTTTTTTTATTTAAATTCTATAGATTCATAGAATTCAAATAAAAAAAAAATTTTATTGAATTTGATCAGGTGATTACTGATATATCTTTGCACAAAGCTTTTAAAATATTATCTAAGCTATACAAAACTTTTCTAAAATTTGAGCAAAGATATTCCAGCAACTATCTAATCAAATTTTATAAAAAAATTTTTATTTGAATTTCATGAATTTATAGAATTCTAATAAAAAAAATTCATCAAAATTGATTAAGTGGCTGTTGAAATATCTTTGCTTAAAGTCTTTTAAAAAAAAAACTAAATTTATCTATAATGCAAGAATAAAAAAATGTAGTGACTCTATGAGTTCTTGTTTATTTGAGCTAAGATTTTACAGAGCAAAATTTTAATATATTTTCTAAAAGTCAAATTATTATGCAGTAATCATTTTATCCTAAACCTTTCAAAATCAAGATAGGTACTATGAATTTTCATTATATTAAAATAAAAGCTGTGCTAAATTTTTCTTAACAATTATTTGATAAAATTTAATAATTTTTTTTTTATTTGAATTCTATAGTTTATAGAATTCAAATCAAATAAAAAATTCTATCAAATTTGATTAGGTGGTTCTAAGATATCTTTACTTAAAATTTTTTAAAAATAAGCTAAACATTTATTAAATAGAAACCATGTTAAATTTTTCTTAAAACTTTAAGCAAAACAAAGTTATCTCAGCAACTACTGATCAAATTTGATTAAGATTTTTTTATTTGAATTTGATCCAATAGTTGCTAAGATATTCTTATTTAAAGTTTAGAAAAATTTTGGCTCAGCTTCTATTTTAATATTATGATGAAAATTCATAGTACTTTGATTTTGAAAAGTTCAGTATAAAATTATTGCAGTGTAATAACATGACTTTTAGAAAATATATTAAAATTTTGCTCTGTAAATTTTAGCTCAAATAAACAAGAACTCATGAAGTCACTACATTTTTTCATTCTTACATTATAGGCAAATTTGGTTTTTTGTTTATTTTTTTTAAAAACTTTGAGCAAAGATATCTTAGTAATCACTAATCAAATTCAATGAATTTTTTTTATTTGATTCTATAGATTCATGAAATTCAAATAAAAATTTTTTATAGAATTTGATTAGATGGTTGCTGGGATATCTTCACTCAAATTTTATATAAGTTTGGTGCAGTTTAGATGATATTTTAAAAGCTTTGAGCAAAGATACCTCAGTAATTATCTGATCAAATTCAATGAATTTTTTTTATTTGAATTCTATAGATCTATAGAATTCAAATAAAAAAATTTTTTTATCGAATTTGATCAGATGGTTGCTGAAATATCTTTGCTCAAAGTTTTAAGAAAATTTTGGCATATCTCTAATAATTGCATTTTTGATTTTTTTTAAAAAAAAACTTTGACCGATAATATCTTAACAACCACCTGATCAAATTCAATAAATTTTTTTTTATTTGAATTCTATAGATTCATAAAATTCAAATAAAAAAAAATCACCAGAAATTGCATATAATCACATACAATCATGTACAATCATATACAATCAATTGCAATTAGACAATCAGGTATGCAGTGATCTACAAATTTTATTAAAAGTCACATCAATTTGCAAATAGCGATAACTAATTCAATGTTGACAAATTATTAAGTTTTCTTAACATTAATAATCAAACACAATTTAATTTTGAGTGGGTTTTTCATACCATAAATAGATATATGTAATAGTCATATTTTGGGTAGTTGTGTATAAGCAGGACTTTTAGCCATGCTTATACACATAGTGCACAAACCTAGTATAACCACTATGATTGTAGTATTAGATATCAAATGATTTGCTATCATAGTGTAGCACTATATGATTGGCTTACTATTTAAGATTTTTAAAATTTTGTTGATCAATTTATTAAAAAAATTTGTCATAGTAATTTTATAATAAAAACTGCATATTTTTAAAATGTTCTAACTCTAGCTCTAGCAGAGCAAATTCAAATCGTAACTTGTAATAGTATATAAATAGAATATTTTTAAAACTATATTGAGATATTTTTTGTTTTTTTATTAAATTTGGCTAAAATTACAAATCAATAATTATTTTAACGATTAAGTTATAAAGAACTACTAAAATTTACATATTAATATTAAATATAGCAACATAGTTTTAAAATCACACTATTTATATACTATTTACGCATTACAGAATTAAATTTGCTCTACTATAACAGAAGTAAAAACGTTTTAATAGTATTATTTAGATAATTAAGTTATAGAGACCTACTAAGATTTATATATTAGATTAAATATAATAACATAGTTTTAAAATTACATTATGTTTAGATCATTTGCAAGTTAAAAAGTCAAATTTGCTTTACTAGAAAGGAGTTACGATATTTTAAAAATACATAGTTTCTATTATAATAAATTTTTTTAATTAATTGATCAACAAAATTTTATATAGTAGGCCAATCATATAATGCTGCATTATAATAGTGAATAATTTGGTATCTAACACCCCACACCATGATCAGTTATGAAATTATAGTGGTTTGCAAAAAGGTGTGACCTTTGCAGATCATAATATCATGTAAAATCACAAGAAATCAGCCAATTTTAGTAAATTTTTCAATTCTTAGAGAATTTTAAAGATTCTGAATAAACTATAGACATTATTGATCGAAAATTATGATCAATAGAAAATTAAAATCACAGGAATTTTCTGCTATTATCATCACAAAATCACAGGATTACACCTTTTTGCAAACTGTCATAATTACTGAAATTTTAATGATGTATATTTCAGTCATAATTAATAATGAGTTAATAATGACAATGTTTGTTTATATATTGTAATTTAATAACAAGTGTTGTTTAAA
>CAJVPU010001218.1:0-13577 GCA_910591775.1 Dentiscutata heterogama | reverse complement strand
TATTTTTATTTTTAAGTAAAATATGTTCAGTACCTAAAAAAATATATAATTATATATTTTTTAAATAATTTTATTAAGGGTAGAGTATAGATCTTTTTATTTTATTATATAATCATGTTGGTAATTAAGATCATCATTATTGTACTACTGAAGTACTACCGAACTATCAATAAACTAGGGATGCACCGGTCCTGCAAAAGACTGGTCCTAAGACGGTCTTTACGTCGGTTATACGGTCCTATCGGTCCCGGTCTAGAACCGGTCTGGGACCGGTCCTAATATAATCACGTGATACATTTTTAATCCTACTACTTCAACAAGTTAGCTCAGTATCGATTTTACTCTTGATGAGCTTAAAAAATCTTGGATCTCTTGCATTATAGGTACCCCACTTTATTAATAATACATTTTATTAAAAGAGTCACCTATACCACAAACCTATAACACCTTTTATTCTAGGATTTGAGCCTGAGTTGGTATTGAGATACATATAAGTTGGCTGATTACAGAAAATCTAGTTCTTGAATGTGTCTGTTGTTGACAAGGGGAGCTTGGGTATTATAGAAATGGTTTGTTTCATTTTTTAAGCACTTTTACTAATTTATATTTTTTTTTTTTAGAAATTGGGTTTGAGTTAGGTATTAGTGATGCACAATAGTTAACTGGTGGCAGGAGACCCAAGTTCTGTTGTTGGCCAAATGTAAATATATTTAGGTATTAGTAGAAATGTTACCATTAAGTGCTGATAGATGTATCTGGGTATTTACTGGGACTAAAGATACGTATTTTCATTTATCTTTAATTTTCAAAATTCAGCTATTTTCTAAAGTATGAAATTGCTATTTTTTTTAGACATAGTATGTATACTATTTGGATATAAATCAAATTTTGTCTTCAAGTCATTTCTATAGTGAATTTACTTCATAATACTTTGTTCTTTTGACATCTTTACTAATCTATATTGGAGTTCCGCAAGTGTTGGTATACTATTAAAACTTAGTGCCTGTGCTTGTACCTAGCACTACGTTTCAATAGTGTGCTTTGCAGAGCTCTAATCTATATCAATTCTTTCTATAACTAATAACAAACTGACAGTTCTGGAAGAAAAAAGGAAGTTATAGAAAATTATTATATTTTCTTAAGGATCTATGGCACTTTTTATATCGAACTATATGAAGTTTTGAAATTTTGAATTCTTTATATCTGGAGTTCGTTATAGGGGCTTGTTATGTTGTATGTATATTTTTCAAAGAATTAGGCTTAAATTGTGTTTTAATGATGCTTATGAGTTAGAAGAGTTCCCAAACGTAAATAGCTTGAGTATTAGTGGTTCTTTTTTGAGTATTTTTACCAATTCATTTTAAAAAATATAGTGTTTTAGCAATGATGTAATATATAATTAAATTTTATTTAAATCTATAAATAAAGTAATAATTTTTTTGTTTAATAATAATAATGATAATACTTTTAATTACTATATATTGTATAATTAGTATTAATTGCCTAGAATAGCCTTAATTAATTAGTTTATATTTATATATGAGTTAATTATTAAAATAATGCAAGGAGGTTATTATATAAATAAATCATACAATTTTTCTGAATTAATAATGATCAGCATTGATCCAAGATTGAAACCTAATTAATTGAGTATATATTCACATATAGATTTATTGTTAAGGTAAACATAAGGTTATTATGCGAATAAATAATGCAATTTTTCTGATCTGATTAATGATGGTTAGTACTGATCACCCAGATTAAAACTTTCTAGCTTTAATTAATTAGTTTATATTCATATATGGGTTTATTATTAAAGTAAATATAAGAAGGTTATATATGAATAAATTATACAATTTTTCTAATCTGATTAATAATTACCGTATAACCGCGAAATAACGCACCCCTGCGTATTAATTTATTCACCTGTGCATTATTTCAGGACGCGCATGTGCGATATTTCGAAATAAAAGATTGATTTTCTGAAATAGGTATGTTTCAAAATAACGCGCATAGGGGTATAAGTGTATTAATACGATGTAATAGGAAATAGCCAAGAGCAAACAAGATTTATACAAGAAATTATTGTGCAATTGTTAATTAACCCGATTAGATATACCTGCATAAAATAGGCAGAGGGCGTTACTGCATATGTATAAAGGTAAATAGCGATATATTAGTATAAATTAAAATTTTAAAACTGTCATACGTATGAAGTTTTTTTTGTATACAAACGATTATTTATTTGAACTTACAACTTATATAAAAAGTAAAACCTTTCATAATGAACTTTTTTTTTTGGATCTTATCAAGGCAAAATTTAATGAAACGAACAATTACATTTTATTTTCAAGGCACTGGTCAAATGTGTTAGAACTTTGCATGATTCGCTTTTTTTTTTTGAGTTTTTTTTTTATCGAAATTTTTTTTGAAAAAATAAAACCTCATGAAAACGTACTTAAAGCATCTTACATTGATCACCCAAAAAACCAAATAATATAACCTGCTTGTAAAAAAAAAGTTAAATCGCTTTTTACTACTATGAAACGAATTAAATGTAAAAATAAATAGTCTAAGTAAATCCTTTAGCGATCACGTAAGGAGGAATAGAATAAAAAAAAGCTGGACCCTTCTTCTTGTCTTGATCACTATATAAAGACAAAAATTGAGTAATGAACAACATTTAAGAATGGATAAAAAGAAGAACAAACTCAAACAAAAAAGCAGGATCCTTATTTTTCTTGAATCAAAGGGCATCTTTTAGTAATCGTACTAGAGTTAGAAGAACGAAACCACACCTAGTTATGCAAAAAAAAAAAATTTGTTTTTTTTTTGATTAAATTTTAATTTTGAATTTTTTTTTTTTGTAACACATCTTGAATCATCACGGTACCCCTTTAAGTATGCGTGTTAAATGCTGATTTTGCATTTTTTTTCACTTTAATTTTACCTCATTTACAAATGGACACGAACAAAAAACGAAGCTACACTGTTTCACTCAAACTTGAAGTGATCTCGTATGCAGAAACCACATCTAATCGTAAGGCATCATTATTTTATAATGTTAATCGAAGACGTGTACAAGAGTGACGAAAACAAAAGTCAGAGCTAGAGGCTGTTAAAAATAATAAAAAATTAAACATAAATAAGGCGCGTGTTCTTAGCGGTCGCGGTCGTAAGGCGAAATATCCTGATTTAGAAAAAGATCTAGTAGATTATATCAAGAAAAAATGAGATGAAAAACTTGCTGTTACAACTCATATGATTCAAAACAAAGCAAAGGAGTTGGGAAAGACCTTAAATATTGACGCCAAGTTCTCTCGAGGCTGGATTGAACGTTTTAGAAAGCGGCATAATTTGGTCGAACGTGTTCGAACTCAAATCGCACAAAAGTTTCCTGAGGATGTGCCCTTAGTAGTTAATAATTTTCTTCAACTTGCACGCGAGAAAACAAAAAATATAGAAAAAAATTTTATCATTTCTTTTGACGAGACTCCAGTTTGGTTTGACATGCTCCAGAGTTCAACATTTGATTTTCAAGGTGTTCGTGAAGTGGCAATTAGAAGTACAGGGCATGACAAGTTACGTTTTACGGTAGTTCTAGGTTTTACAGCTTCTGGAGAAAAGCTCCCACCGGCAGTGATGTTTAAACTAAAAAAAAAACCTAAAGGTAAACTTCCACGCGATATTGTTGTAATTCCATCACCTTGTGCAAATATGCGAGCAGACTTAATAACCTCCACTTATATCCCGCGAGTTATACGTGCAAGGCCCCAAGGATTTTTTAAAAGCAAAGGTATAATTTTTGTCGATGGTCATCGTAGCCATGTACGTGATGATGTAGTTAAGGCATTAAATGCAGAAGGCTTAGATGTTCTAGAAATATCTGGAGGAACAACCTGTGTTTTGCAACCACCAGATGTTTCAGTAAACAAACCTTTTAAAAGTGGAATGAGAAAAAGATGGGATCAATGGATTGATGAAGGAGAGAAAGAATTCACGGCAAAAGGATCTCGCAAAAAAGCCTCATATGAGCTCATTTGCAAATAGGTATCTGATACTTGGAAAGAAATTAGTAAAGATATTTTGGTCAAATCATTCGAAGCAGCTGGACTTGTACTTAACCCCGATGGAAGTGAGGATTATAAAATATCAACCCGTCTTCAGGCTATAGTCAAAAATAATGTAGACGATATAAACGAATTATTGAACGAAGAAGGCGAAGAAGATGAAGGTGATGGTAATGAAGATGAAGGTAATGAAGATGAAGGTGATGAAGATGAAGGTGATGAAAGTGAAAGTGAAAGCGAAGATGATGAAATCGAAGAAGGTGAAGGTATATATTCAAGAGATGAGTTAGATTTTGATGAAAATATGACACATAACGAAGTAGAGGTTGTGGATTTAATGGATACCGATGAAGAAATGTAAATTGATATTGGTAAGTAAATCTATTTTTGGATTTTTATTTTACTAAATATTTTTGCAGAGATTTACCTACCGGTAATTTTAGTCGATGACTTTCAATTGTTCACCAATAATAGATTTATCGAAACCGTAATTCTTTCTGTTAACGGTGAAATTTATAATCATAAAACTTTGAGAAAGCAACTTAGAAAACTTAGAAGTGTACGCAGTTCAAAATTCAGTTAACCGAATTAATAGGCAAAAAGATAAAAAAAAAAAATCATGCGCAAACTTATCTTTACCTTCGAAACAACTTACACTGAATTATACAAAATAAATCTCTTGTATTGGTTATCAACTTATTTCTACTAATTTTGGTCGACCAAAAAAAAATCATTAATATCATAATTCTAAAAACAAAGTAGATAAGCTCTTAATATAAATTGTCGTATAAATGATCCGGGTTTCTTATATTTCACCAATATCAAGACCTATTAGTAGACCCGGGTATAGTATGTGATTGAGATATAATATAAAATTTGAAATGCGCACACTTTGCGTTTATAACAGGCAAGCTAGAATTTCGAAAAGATCCGTATTTAATTAAAATCTTGTGATTTGCACCAGGGTCTAGTACTTGGAAGTCTACTATTTGGGAAAGTCTTGCATACAGTAATATTAGAATCTTGTAAAATGAAAATATTTAAAAGAAAAAAAAAAATTAAAAGAGTCTAAAATTGAATGCGCATTGATTATTCCTTTTATATTAAATTGATTTGTCCCGTGACTTACTTGGGTGCGCGTTATTACGAGACGCGCATGTGCGTTATTTCGAATCAAATATGGTAATTTTTTAGGGGCAATTTTCGAAATAACGCTCGTGTGCGTTATTTCGCGGTTATATGGTAATGACTTTTCTTATACAAATTTCCCTCCTTTATGATAAAAAATCACTCTGGGCTTTTAATCGCTTATATTAGTCCTTGGTAAAGTATGACAAGTACTGTCTGCGTCTTAGATAATTTTTTAGTAACAGTATTTATGTTAATCTATTTTTCTTTCTAATTCTGTACCAGGATATCAATGACCTGGACTGAATTTAATTTTATGTCGGGTTTGTATTGATTACGAATGCTTAGGTAAATACTAGCTTTTTTGCTCTTTTTATAAGTTTTGCTCATAATATAGTTTGAGTAATTGTTTATTAATAAGTGTCACTAGGACTCTCCTATTAATTTTGCACAACTTGTATGCTTCTTTCATGAGGTTAGCATATACATAATATGGCTCTCTCTATTTGGGTACAAATTTGTAGCTGCATGTTTCCAGAATCCTAGAATTTAGAACTAGAACCTTATCAACTATAGAGAAATCATGTGTGGCTTTGGTACATTGATCATATCAATCTTGTTGTTTTTTCTGTATGACTTGGATCTGGTGCCATGCTTTCTCACAGGCTTCATATAAAGCATGGCCAATTTAATATATTCTCTGGATGATCGTTTCATTCAACAAATTCAGTAATTTGCGGAATGTATAGGTAACTTGGCTCTTCACCCATATACTAAATAAAATGAGGTTTCTTTTGTGGAGGCTTGTTTTGCAGTTCTAAATGTGAATAATATCAGTTGAATTAATAGGTACCAATCGGTTATATTTTCTACTAGCTTTGCTAAGGAAGTTTACAATAACTTGTTAAATCTTTCTACAAGTCTATTCATCTGAGAGTAATATGAGCTTGAATACTGATACTAAATTTGAAGAGAGGCAAACAAATTATTAATAAGTCTGTTTCTAAAATGAGAGCCTCTATCAGACAAGAAGTATGTGAGATATTCATAATAGCATACAATTTCTTCGTAGATAAATTTTGCCACCTCTTCAGCTGTGTCTTTTTGCAGGGTATGTGCTTCTGGCCATTTTGTCATATAGTCAGTGGCCACTATGATATATCAGTTCATTCGAGCTGTGACTGAGAGTAGGCTAACTATATCGATGCCTATTCTATAAATGGAGCCCCTATAGATACAGTATGTGGCTTTTCTTTAGATTTTCTTTCTTCTTATTGCTGAAATCTTTCATATGATCTAACATATTACTATATGTTTTCATACATCTGCAGCCAGTAGTAGTGATGACGAAGTTTATTAAAGATTATTTCTGTGCCCAGGTGGGCATCTGTCAGATGGTTGTGAATTTGGGTAAGTATAGCTTCAAGTTTATATTCTTGTAGAACTTTTAGTACTTCATAAGGTTTCTGACAACTTTTCTTATACAAATTTTCTTTCTTTATAATAAAAAATTAACTCTGGGCTTCTAATCACTTTTGTTGGTTACTGGTAAAGTGTAACAGGTACTGTTTGTTTCTTAGATAATTTTTTAGAGCTGCGTATTTATGTTGATCTATCTTTCTTTCTAATTCTATACCAAGATACTGACAACCTGAACTAAATTTAATTTTAAATCAGATTTGTATCAATTATGAATACTCTAGTAAATACTAGCTTTTTCTGGTCATTGGTCAGCCTTCTGCGGCTTTATATAATTAACTTTTTAACAATCTAATTCTGTCATAGTTAAAAAAAATTTTTTTTTTTTTGCTTCTGAATTATGTAATTGAGCTATTTTCCAATGTTTTTTTACTAAGTAGTTGTTTTTCTACTTTTCTTAGCTATCTTTTAGCTTTCTCATTTGTTTTAGTTTAATTCCATTTTGATAGCAATATCCAACACTACATGGATATTTTAGCATATGCCAATTTTCTTGGTATATTCGATGTCATTTGGTGATTTAAAATCATTTAGGTCACATGGCTAATTTCAGCATCTATGAGTGCTAAAATCGATAATGTAGTATACTGCTAAGTCAATTTTTCTAATTACTTAAACATCTTTTAAATATATACTATAAGGTATTTCAATTCTTTATCTTTAAAATTAATCTTCTTCATCCAAGCTAATAATAATAGCTTGATTCTTCTTGTATTGTTTTGATACTTTGAATAGGGCCCCATAACTTGCCCTATTCTATCCTAACCAACCTCACTCTAATGTTAGTTCTGAATAAAAAAAATAAAAAAAATTACAAGAGAAAAAAAATAATAATAAAAATAAAAATTCGGATAGTTATATAAAATTTCATGGATATTCATATCTGTAAGATCATATAAGAATTTGTTAGGTTGTTTTATTTAAGGGTGTATATAGCTCTTTTTTTTTTTATTTTTTATTTTTATTTTTTTATTTTTTATTTTTTTTTCTTTTATTTTTTATTTTTTATTTTTTTATTTTTTTTTTTAGTTTAATTTAAGGATTTCCACATTTTTTAATCTTTTTCTTGGTTTATTCTTTATAAAGTAGATGTTTACATCACAAGGAATAATAATATTTCCAATTGATTTAAGTATTGAGAGTTAGTTTACATTCTTCTAATTCAAGGTTTTCATAGATAATGATTTTGTTTTTGTTATTGTACTATCTGTATTAATTGGAACTTGGATAGGTATAATAATTATATTTTATATTTTTCTATTCATCATTGTTATTATCTTCAAATTCTAATCTGGCAACTGACTTACCCTATTTGGATATATTGATTAGGTAGGCTTCATCGACATTCATGGGTTAGAGTTCTTCTAGGATGTTATTACTAGAGAGTTCAACCCAGTACTCATCATTTGTTGATCAGGTTAATATTCTTCCTGTTTTTGTGGCTAATTGATCCAGAAGTTTTTGGTAGTATCTTTTATATTCTTGATTTTGGGTAAATTCTTTTTCCCAATCCTCCTCTTGGCTTGTATATTTGATGTCACTTATCATATCATTACTCTCTTCATCCTATTTTATATATTCTTTTCTGGCTATCACATCTGTTTCTTCAGCAAAGTTCTCAGAGAAATAGTTTTCTACTATAACCCTAAAAACTTCTACTTTCATGACAACTTTGTTATTTTGGGCTTGGGAGGTTTAGTTTTATGTTTCCTATTAGCATTCTTCTTATTAGCTGCTTTTGATAATAGCTAATTACCTTTCCTTTATTTTCTTCATTGTAGGATTTTTCTTCAATCATTCTGAATAATGAATTAGCATTACTATGCTTATGTTCTGCCCTGTGAACAATAGTATAATTATAGGGTTGGAAATATAAAATCCATCAAGCTCTTCTTCTCTTTAATGCTGTAGTATATAACTATCTTAGAGTGCTATGATTAGTTACTATCACAAAGAGCTTGTATCTAAGGTAATTATAGAAATGCTCTACAGCCCATACGATAGTGTAGCACTCTATCTTAGTTGCTGCATAATTTCTTTTTGGGCAGGTGAGACTTTTATTAGCATAGGCTATAGTATACTCCTTTTTATCTTCTCCTTTCTAAGCTAGCACAGCTCCAAGATCTATACCCAAAGCATTTATGTATAAGTAAAAGATTTTATTGTAATCTGAATACTGTAAGATGGAAGCTGAAGTTAAGCATGTCTTAAGTGTTATAAATGCCCATTCTTGTTGTGGCCCCTACTCATAACTGACACCTTTTTCTAGTAGCTTATATAATAGTTTAGCTATAGTGGCAAATTCTGATATAAACTTTTGGTAATATGATGTGAAGTCTATAAACCCCCTTAGTTGTTTTAGATTTCTTGATGTAGGAAATTTTTTAACTTTTCTACTTTAGTTGGGTCTGGTTTGACACCATTTTGCCCTATAACATGTTCAAGGAACTTGATTTTAGGTTTAAATAGTTCACACTTTTCTGGGTTAAGTTTTAACCCTGCAGCCTTGATTTTGCCAAGAACTTGTTGAACGTGGTCTAAATATTCTTGGTAAGTATATGAATAAATTATTATGTCATCTAAGTAGACTTTAAAAAAGTGTCTTATAAAGTTACTCAAAACTTGATTCATTGTTTATTAAAATGTTACTGGGGTATTGCATAACTCAAATGACATCATCCTGAAAGCAAAAACCCCTTGCTTGATAATGAAGTCCATCTTTTCTTGATCTTTAAGGTTTAAATCAATTTGCCAATAACCACTGGCCAAGTCTAGACTAAAAAACTGCTTTGCCTTTCCAAAGGTTTCCAACATATTATCGATGCACGGGAGTGGGTAAGCATCTCTTTTTGTAATAGCATTTAATTTGCAGTAGTCAATACAGAGCTATAGTTTACAATTCTTTTTTGAGACAATAACTACAGATGAGGTCCATGAGCTTTTGGTCTTGTAGATTAAACTGTTTTTTAATAACTTGTTAACCTTTTTGTTTAAGAAGTCTTGTTTATTCAGAGCAATTTGATAGGCAGCCTACTTAATTGGCTTTGCTACTTCAGTATTGATTTCATGCTGTACTTTGGCTATATAGTTTATTTTATCCAGCTCAGTCAAAAATAACTTTTCATTTTCTCTTATGATTTTTACTGCTTGTTCTTTTCTTCTTTATTAAGAATATCAACTTGGACTAATTCTTTTATTAATTCTTTAGTTAATACTTTAGAAGCCTTGTTTGGTTTGAGTGTGTGTATCTCTTCTATAGCAGTTAAGTATAGCTGGGCTACCCTCGTCTTCTTATGTTTCTAATATTTCCTTATCATCAGCTTTGTCGGTATGATAACTTTCTACTTCTTCAGTTTCTTCCTTTTTAAAATTATTGAAATAATCATCATCTTTGTGGTTATTATAGTTCTCTTGAGGGATTGCTGAGTGATTTTCTTTGGCTTGGAAGATTAGAATTTCTATACCTTTACCTAAGTACTGTAAAAGCAATTTTTCTTTATCAAAATGAAGCTAGATGCAGACTTTTTGGAACCAGTTCATCTCTAACAGCATCACTTCTTTTGGATTCTTGATTACTTGAAAATCTGTTAGTACTATCACATTCCTGATAGCTATTTTTACATCAGATATTCTTCCCAGAGCACGTTCTCAGGTCCTGTTCACTATAACTACCACAGTATTGAATAGTTTGGTTATTTTAAGTCAAATTTTCTGGCTAGTTTTTTTGAAATAATGCTAATGGCTACCCAGAGTTTAAATTGCTAATATCGAGTTATTTTTAACTCTAATGTAGTACTTCGCCATAGTTGTTTAATTATTGAGTGGTAGTTCGATTAAGTTGGTTTCTTCTGATATAGTAATTAGTAGATGCCGCAAAGTCTAGGATAGGTTTTGCCTTTGTTTTGGAACTTGCAACAACTGCATATATATTGCATTAGTGTGTTGGCTCAAAAGATCCTTGACAATGTTATAAGGTGGTACCAAATCTATAACTGATTGTCCTCTTCGGCATCTTGGACGATTTGGGGTTTCTGGTAGAGCTGTGCTAGTGTTTGGGCTAGGGCCTAACAGATTTTTTCTATTAGGTGGGTTAATCGAGCTAGAAAGATAGAGTTACTGAAGTTGGTTCAGAGGCAATCCTCTTTCTCAATTATCCATTCCAATTGGGTTTCATTTCAGGCCTTTTTCTGCATTTGATAGTATATATTACTTCTGTAGGGCCAGGTTGGTATACATCATACATGTTAAAAATTCGGGTATTAGTATTATTTTTATTGGTCATTGGTAGTTTACTTTAGGAGTTAATTTCTTTTCAGAGAGGTAGTTACAAGCTACATAGCCATTTTCTCCACAATTGTAATATATGATACCTCTGTTTTGGGTCTGTTGGGGTAGGTTTTATTATCATAGAAGTTGGGTTAGAGTAATTTCGGCCCTGGTAGTGAGAGTGGTAGTCAATTTTCATAGTTGACTGCCATCTGCTATATTTGTTGTGCTAATTCGTTGATGAGTTTGTTGGTAGGCTCTTCTTCTTTTCTGTTTTTATAATAGTTTCTTTCTTTGACCTATATGCTACAATTGCTTCATTTAAAGTTTTCAGGTTTTTCAGAGACATTAGTGCCATGATTGTTTCATAGAGACCTCCTAAAAATATGCCAATGACATATGATGGGGATATATGGTGTTCTGGATTGACTTTTTTTAACAATTTTTTAAACTTATAGACATACTTATCAACTTTCTCTGTTTCTTTTTGGGTGAGGGTGCTTAATTCCATCTGCCATTGATGCTTTCTTTTCAGGGTGGCAAAATATTTGATAAAGGATTGGACAAAGCTAGTCTCTGAGTTGTCTTCATCATCCCAGAACAGAAAGTCGTCCTTGTGGCCATTATACCAACTGGCAGTAATTCATGATAGATAGCCTGATACAATTTTAATTTATCTTGCTAAGGTTTAGTTATTAGCATCATCGAAAGCTTCCACCTATTTGACTGGGTCCTTATTCTCCTCCCCTTTGAAGGTCTTTACATAGACCCAATTATTCTCATAACTATGTGGTGGCACATTATGTAGTGTGACTTGCCAGAATGCTTGTACAATTTTCTGAAGCAAATTCTGCACCTGGCTCTGGTTAGCTGGCTGATCATGATAAGCTAGTGGGTTTTCAAGGATATTAGGTCTATCCCCATCAATAGTCCTGTTTTCTTCAAAGTGATCCAAATCCAACATTTTATCTAGTAAAAGATAAAATTCAAGTAGAAAGAGATTAAAAAAAAAAATAGTGATTTGGGTTTTAGTAAGAATCTCACAGTTACTACCAAGTGCAAATGTGAGAAATAATGGTAACAAATCCCTATTAAAAAGAAACTATCTAATCACAAAAAAAAAATAATAGGAACCCAAGCCATGGCTTCAAATGTGGAAGGCTACAAGTAGAGGTGTAGTAAAACTTGGTTCGAGTATTTAGAGCTTGGGCCTTGGAAAGACTACTTTTAGGTTAAGTAAAGTTTTCTTTTATTTCTTTGAGTCTGCTAATTGTATCTTTCAACACTAATAGCTCTATTTTATTCTCTCTATCAGGTATACTGCTTATTTTGGAGTCATGTGTTACAAGACTTTAATAATTTTGATTAATTGATGTAATCATATAACAATGGGTAAAAATAACAATATTCAGTCAAAGTTTAATTTATAGGTTATAAAAGAGGTCTGATTACTAAGCATAACTCTCTTCAGTATTTTCTTTAATTTTAAACGATCAATAATTTAGAGATACAAAAACTAGGATTTTATTGAGAATGATTTATTGGATCAAGAGAACAGATTCTTAGAGAACTAACTTCACTAAGGGACTTCAAAGTTCAGAACTCAACTGAGTCTCTTTTTCACTGAAAAAAAGGTAGTCTTTTATACTTTTAGACCACTTATTTCTATACTAGCTATAGTGGCGATCATAAGTAATGGAGCAAAAAAAAAATTTTACTTAGATCGTGTTATTTCGAGCAATTCGCAACGTATTCTTTTATTTTTTTTTTTAATTTATTCGTAAATACTATAAATTTCATGTATTAAAAATTCAAAAAAAATAAATGATCATAATTTTTCATTAATATAAACTTTATTTAATTTGATGTGCTGCATTACTTTTGATCGTATGTAATATAGCATAATCTTAAAACAAAAAAAATTTTTTTATATATAAAAAAAAAATTTTTTTTTCTATTCTAGTTCTTTTGGCCTCTACTACCTGGTGTATCCACCACGTGCCTTGATAACATCCCAAATCCGTTCAGGCATGGATCGAATAAGGTTAGTGCACGTTTCACTATCAATTTGTTTCCAAACAACCTGGATCTTGTTCTACAGATCTTCCTTACTCAAAATTTGTTCAGGGAGGTTTCTAAGTCGACGATCAACCTCAATCCACAAATGTTTAATGGGGTTGAGATCGGGAGACTGGGGGGGCCAATCCAACAACATAATATGGTTATTTCTTAACCAACGTTTCGTCAACTTTGCCATATACTTGGGGTCATTGTCTTGCTAGAAAATCACATTATGAATATTAAACCCGTGGTCCCTAATGGTACCCAAAAAATCCTTACAAAGTATTTGACGATATAGCTCACCATCCATGTGGCCTTCGATTCGACAAAAACTACCAACACCACGAGACGAGAAACAGCCCCAAATCATAACGGAACCACCCCATACTTCACCGTAGGCTTAATGTGGAAGTTGCTTAAAGGTTCACCAGGACGCTTCCAATAAAATTGCTTGCTGTCTGACCCAAAAATCTTGAACTTTGATTCATCAGACCAAATTACCTTGGCCCAGTCTTTGTAGGTCCAACTTTCATGTTTTACTGCAAATTCTAACTGACATTTTTTATGAATACT
>CAJVPU010001217.1:0-13584 GCA_910591775.1 Dentiscutata heterogama | reverse complement strand
ACAATAAAAGCTGCAATGTTATTATTAAGCTTTTTTTGTTTCAGATTATTAGGTATATACTTTGTTGCCTTATTGAAGCTCAAAATCAACAGGAATTTTGTAAAGGCTGTAATCAATTTCGCCTAATTGAATCATTTTTGAAAAATAATAAACATGAAAAAACCTGCTCAAAATGCAAAGATAAAAAAAATAGACAAAATGTGCTACTGCAGATGCTTAAGCACCTCCCAGTTATGGTGTAATAGAAGATTTTTGTGATGTTCTAAAAACTATAAAAGGTCAAAACATAGAAAATTTTAGACAAATTATTAATATTAACAAATATACAGCTCCAATTAATCCAAAGAATGTTGCAATGCATATCTCAAATAACATTCTCAGGACTATAAACTTTAAATTCAAGTAAGTAGATAGGGTTTATGTTATTTGCTCTACAACAATTTGCCTGACAGCTATTTTTTAATAATATTCTTAAAAATATTATTAAAAAACTATTGTCAGGCAAATTGTTATAGGGCAAATGATATAAACCCAAATAAATATAAGTAAAATACATTCAAATTAGTATTTATTGTAATTAAAAAAAATATACATCCTAATTAAAAAATCAATTTTTTTAAAATTACAAAGATAAACTTCCACAAAAATCAGATCACCTAACTACATTTGGATTAGTGATATTACCCGTGTCACAAAGTAGTAACCCGGATTAATAAAGTTCGGATCAGATACTAACCGGGTTATAACCTGGGTTATACAGGTTAGCCAATCAGAGCTATCTTCTGTGGTTTTTATTATTCTAACCAATCAGCGCAAGTTATGTTTCAAAATAAATTGTGAATTTGATTATCATTTAAAAAAAAAAAGCATTATCGTTATTGAAGCAATAATCTTAGCTTCAACTCTAATACAAACCTAATTCCAACCTGAATAAGTAGATTAAACGATCCCCAAGTAGTAAGTATCTCATTTGTAGTTTAACAATTATCGAATTTTATTAAATAAGATATTAGCATTACATACATATTTGTTTTTAGAAGAAAAAAACTTTTTTTTTTAACTTTCTGGGCTGTTTATTGCAGCTTCTGGGTGCATGTAGCGCTCTGAAGAAAAGTTTTTAATAAGTGCCTGAGGGCATTTGTGAAAAAATAATATATATCTGTACAAAGTCTATTTGTATTCCTAAAAGGTTGTGTTGTAAACATTTTATTACCAAGTCTTACCAGATACATATACTTTAACAGAAGTATTGTAAACATATTAAGAGTGGTTAGTATCACAATAACAATTATTCATATCTTTATTATACTGTATATTCATTAAAAGAAAAAATCAATTAATTTTGTAGAAACAAAATACATATAAATAAAGGCGATGTTAACTTAGAAATGAGTGATTCAGAAAGTTTAAATATAAATGAAGCTTTGCAACAATCCTCTGCACCATCTACACCATCTCATACAAGTAAACAGCAACAATAAAAAAGAACTAAAAGATCAGAAGAAAATCCTGTAAAGGCTTTTTATTTGATAGTAACAGTTAATAATATAAAATTTTGGGCTTGCTGCCATAAAAGATGTATTCCACAGGTGAAATATCAAAAAGATGAATCTACAACAAATTTGTAGCGACACTTTAAGAGTAAACATCATCTTTCAAGAGCAATTATAGAAAGTAGTCAGGTAAATAATGAAACAAAAAGTAATGGCAGTTGTGAATTTCATGTAACTGCAGAACCTTTGCAAATGATATTAATTCAGGCATTCAATAAGGCAACAAAGTATATACCTAATAATCTGAAACAAAAAAAGCTTAATAATAACATTGCAGCTTTTATTGTTAATGATCTTTAGCTATTTTCAGTTTTTGAGGAACTATTATTCAAAAAAATTAGTGAAGAGCTTGACCCTCAAGTTAATATACCAAGTAAGGATTGATTAAAAGAAATCCTTATTAATGTGAAAGACAAAATTTTGCAAAATATGTGTAATTATGCACATGATGATGCTAAAATTAGCTATTTGTTGTTTACCACTGATATGTGAATTTCTAATAATAGTGACCTATATATTGGATTTATATTGTATTGGATTAATAGCAATTTTTAAATAAAAGAAATGGTTGGTGAGATTTCATGTTTTCCATATCCCCATATAGCAGAGTGTCTCACAAGTAAGATCATTAAAATTCTAAATAATATTAAACTTAAAAATAAGACTATCTGTAGAATAGTTGATAATAGACTGAATATTAAGTCTTGTTTAGAAAGGTTAGAACAAAGATATAGTATATCAAAAATTTTTTGTTTTGGCCATACATTACAACTTGCAATAAATAATGCATTGAAAGAATGTATTGAAATTGTAAGCTTAATCAAAAAATGCAAAGATGTTGTATCTCATTTCAGTGGTAGTTCAAAGCAAAAACAATTCCTTCTAGATACTCAAATGAAAATGATGGAGTAGAATAGGCTTCTTTTCATGGTCTGTAACATATCAACTAGGTGAAACTCTATATTTTATTTGTTAAACCGATTATCTACTCTTAAACTAGCAATGTATAAGTATAAGTCACTTTTGGTTAAGTCTAATAAGAATACTTTATTAAGAAGTTATAAAAAAAAAGAACTATCATCTAGTGAGTGAGAAAAGATAGCCAAATTAGTTGAATTGTTGCAACCTTATGAGGTTGCTTCAAAATAGTTGTCTGGTTCTCGGTGCCCAACTCTTTCACATGCATAGTATGCAATTAACTATATTAAGACAAAAGTTAATTGTGTATTAACACATAATGTTGATGTTCAAAATTTTGAAAAGCATCTATATATATCAATTCAGACCCAGTTTCCAGCACCAACAAGATTAATTGACTTGCCACCTTTTTAGATCCACAAATTAAAGACATTCAAGTCTTTATAGAGGATAAAAAGCTCTATACTATTTCAGAAGCATGTAATGAGTACTGTGAATTAACTAATTTTTACGAATCAAATGATTTATTAGATATTGAATATCAAATGGATTTTAGTAGCAATATTTGTAATAATGAAGATATCTTTTTGACAGAAACTACTTATCCTGATGAGCAATCAGTTCAGCAAAATAATCCTGAGTGTGAATTTGATTCGTATTTGTTATTGCCAAAGGTATCAAGTTAAACAAATATACTTCAATAGTGGGAATTAAGAAAGACTGAATATCCAGCACTTGCAAAGCTTGCCTGCAAGTATTTGTATATCTCAGCAATATTGGTACCATCTGAATATCTATTTTTATCTGCAGGTCTTACTATTATGAAAAACAATCAAGACTTGGTCCAAAGTATACTAGAACTCTTCTGTTTCTTAAAGTGGCCCTAAAAATTTGGCCAGACTCTTATGTTTTTGCATTGGTTTATTAAGAGAGGTTTTTTTTCTTAAAAGATGCCTTTGGGTATATTGAGTTTTTTTTTCTGTATATAAATGGCTAGTTCTAATAAAAACTAATTTTATATAGATATTAATAAAATATAAAGCTTTTTGATATAATAATTACATTATTAATTTGTCAATTTGAGTTGCACAATTCTGAAATTCATCAGAACTGGTAAAGCTAGAAGTTTAATGTTTTGTGATATAAGAGATCACATAATTTGCATCTATCGCATAATTTGTCTTCATTTATTCTTGCATAATTTATTCTCACATAATTTGTTCTCACATAATTTATTCTTATATACTTCTAAACACCCTACTCAGGTTAGACCAATTGTGGCTCTGAATCTGCATAACTCAAGTTAGGCCAGTTTGTAACCTGTAACCTGCATAACCTGGGTTAGGCCAATTTGTGACCTGTGACCTGCATAACCTGTAGAGTTTTATGACCTGACAAGTTAGCCTTACCTGGGAAACATCACTATTTTGGATACTATTGTGCATAACTAATTAACAAAAAATATGATAATTCTACTAATTATAGAGATTATTTGCTTATACAATAGTTCCACTACAAAGGCTAGTTGAAAATTACTATAAATATAGAAAAAAAAAGTTATAATTGAATTAACACATGAATATCAGGCTGAATATACTAATATATATATTATAAATAAAATAAAAGAACATATCCAAAATAATCTTCATTATATACCTCAGATTATTTAAAAAAATCTTGATACAAAAAGTTTAAATATTACTTAAAAATAGATTTATTATTAGGAGATAAATCTTAGTTAACATGTTTTGAAAAAAGATAAAATCCAAATTCAATTAGCTATTAAAATTATTGAAGAATATAATTATACTGAAATATTACTAAATATTACTAATTAAAAGCAAAAAACTCTTCCCGTAAATCACCTTTACCAAATTTAAACAAGAAAAAAAAATTTTCCTGTGACAATATCTTGAAAATTTACTAAGTAAATTGTTATCTGGCTCCTAAGTAAAGTTATTCTACACCTATAAAAGCATCTAAAAGAGGTGCATTTTTTAAAAAAACCTTATTCTATAAAGTTATTAGCAATAAACTCCTCAAACAGCAAAAAACTAGTTTTTTTTATTCTCTCACAAAAGTGTATCTAAGAACTCTCAAGATTCAAACAGCTCAGAACAAAGTACTATTAACTTTTTACACAAAAATATCAAGAAACATCAAACAACTTACCTTGCCAAGCCCCAGCCTTCTCCTGAAAATATGATTTCAGAAAGCTCTTCTGGCCTCTATGGCTTTTTTTTTATATCATATAAGCCCATGCAACCAAGTGACAACCTAACCAGCACAAAGCCACCAACTCCAGAAATAGAACACACAAAAGATTTTATCAAAATTACTATGAAAGACTGGACTAAACTCATCTTTACTGTCAGCTTCTCTATCCCCGAGCATGCCAATGACTTTCTCTTCTATATTGATATTACCAAATCAGGAAAAATTTCAAACTTGGCAAACTATCTCTCATAATGGATCTGCAAACATGAAGATATTACCCAATCAGTCCTCTTTGACCTCACTGTACACAAAAATAATATTGTTAATATTAGTATCAAGCTTTTTAAATCAACTCATATCTGTGATTTCAACACAACCATATATGCATATGAAAGCAATATGAAACTATACATTAAAGCCAAAAGCATTTTAGACCTGCCAAGAATCCCATACAATTCCATCATGCAAATTGAGTCTGATAATGAATCTAATAAAAGTCATAGTAAACACAATTTACACTTATTATCCACCCAGGAACTAGTGCCACTATATGGCTTAGCTAGTGTTAGGGGCGAAAATGGCGAGTCTGTCACTAGAAGACCAGAATTCTCGTGCTATGTCAATTTCAAGGCTTGAATAGATGCGTAAATACGATTTGGCGAGTACCAAAGTTTTTAATGTTTTATGTGTCATCTATTGGGGTTTTCTCTAAATGAATTCACTAACACTTGATCTTTGCCCTTACTTAAAATTTCAGGCGCATGGAAGATAAGTTCTTTATTGTTTTTCGCTTTCTCTTTTATACAAATTTATTTTCTAAGGCTAATTCTAATCTTTCCCCTTTTTCTCTAGATTTTTCCCACCACGTTCGATCATTCGATTTTGGGGTTTCAGTGGATTTGGTAAATCTATTTTCTTTGTTTTTCTATTTTTAACAATTCCTATCTTACTAACCCCTTTCTTTTTTTCTGCCAGTATTATTTAATTCAATTATACGATTCTACGGGTTTCACTTAGTTTGGGTAAATTATCTATTTGCCATTCTATTTTTATCTATTTTATTGTTGTTAACCTGACTCTTATTTCTTCACCTCAAACCCACCAAGTCTCGCCATTCTGAAACATCGCTATCTCTTCTTGATTCAGCAGTACAATCGTACGATTGTATGGGGGCCCGAATATGCGGGTTTCACCCAATTTTGGGTAAATCGCAAATGCCAAAACCCGGGATCATTATTGCGCCATAATCGTTGATCGTTCACTGATCCGGGACCCGATCGTCGTGCGGATCACGTTTTTAGTTGATCACGTTTTATTCTGCCCATGACACTAGCTACAAAACAAACAACAGTACTACTGTAAATAGCGATATAAAAAACAACACAAACCTACACTCAACCACCACTATCACTACACTCTCGATTGATATGACTAGTAACACTAACATTATTAAGTATATCACACCCAGACCCAGCACACCCCCAAACCAAATTACCATATTCTATATCAGTACTAATCGTGAAAGAGCCAGGAATATATCATTACTAATTACAACTTCTAACAAGGCTACTAAAGTGCTTCTAAGTAGTTTCTCCACCATCTTCAGACTCCCTGTTAGCAATTAAGCTCTACAGCCAAACTATCATATAGTCAAGTTATCAAAACCAAGCTCGAACTATTAGCTACTAATGCTCCTGATGATATGGAATGAGCTACAATTGTACATTCTAGAGTTTTAGCATCCTCCAACACCCCCTTCAACACAGAGGTTTGGACATACAATGCCATTGCCAATGCTCTTGCTACTCCAGAAGGCATATACAACTTTATCTGCTACAAACTAGTAACTACACCTACTCAATTCAAATTACCAGAGGCAATATTCTTAAAATTTGCATATCTCAATACTTGATTCTTTACAACATTTATGCATAATCTCAAAACTACTCCAGCACACCAAAAAGAATACACCAACCTCTTTGACAGAGTGCTTACAACCTATAAAAAGGAAAATAAGATCACACTCACCAATATCACAACTTGCAATACTATCCTCACAATGCTTAAAAAGATGCTTATTACACAATACATCTCGAACCTCAACTTCTCGAGCATCCCATCAAGACAAATATACAGAGTAATTCACTATGCCAGAGGCTTTCTCCAAATTAAAAACCCTAATGAAGAGTTCTTCAAAGAAATCAAAATGCAGATTAACAATACATTAGAAAGCAAATTGATTCCTCTCTCAAACATGCCCGACTAAATTCTTACTGAAATCCAAAACATCCTGCTATTTAAACTTCCAATTACACAATGCTCCTACACTAGGGCTATAGTCAATGCTCTAAGAAAAATCTTTAAATTTTCTGAGCTACCAGCAATCTACTTTGCCAAGCTTTCTCTCTTATCTCCACACTACAGCACTCTTCTAGCTTGTTTATGCTAGCTATTTCTAATCTCACACTAATCCTTACTCTAGCACTTAGCTGTATACAAAAGAAAACTCACTGATTACTATACAGTAACCAAAATTCCTAACTCCTACTTTAAGCTCCCACCTTCCAAAAAGCCTCTTCTTACAACCTACCAAGAACTTAACCTCGTGGTCCAAAAATACTTCCCATTTAATCAAGCAACCTCAATGATTTTACTTACAGAGGTTATTGCAATACTCAGAGAATACTATATATTTAAGCTTCTACGCAATGATTTCTTCACTGTCAAACTCCCTCTACTCAAAGAAGCTAACAAAATTAAAACTACTATACTATTTACTTTCCCTATTACTAATGATGCTAAGGCAAAAAAGTTTATCAAGCAAGTCTCTACCCATTACAGAATCCAGTATCCCCTCTCTCCCGAGATTATGCAAGCAAACTCTACTGACAAGCCTCTTCTCTCTGCAGCAGAAGAAATTACAAAATGTTTAAATATCTCCCTGCAAATTACCACACTACAACAGCTCTCAGCCACCACTAAACTACTATGTAGCCACTACTACTTCACCTAGCTTCCTACTGATTGGATCTAAATAGAAAGCACCTCTCCCAAAGTACTACTAAAGCAACTACTAGCTCCAATCTTCTCAACATCCCCAATGATATTGACAAGATTATCAGAAACCTTTTCAAGCATGAAGTTATCATTTTCCTACCTATTCAAAACCAACCTGACATTACATTTACTATAAAAGTACTTAGACAATACTATACCATCAAAATGATCCTAAACACTCTATTAAATCTTTTAACCCTTTCTACATCTAAGTTGAGTATATTTGACAATATAGCCACAGAACATACCAACACCCCTAGTACAATTCAATCTTTCTCAAATATCATCTCTGTACTAGAAGAAGCATCCCCTACTCTAAAGCCAATCTTAGATATAGACACAACTATAGATACAACTATACCACTAGCTACAAAACTCACCAATACTACAACTACACCTATTCCTAAAAGTACATCTAATACTCCACTGGACAACCTAGCGCCAATAGATACAAATGAACACTCTTATAAGTAGCCTACACAGCACAACAGCCTTCAATTTTCCTCACCTCCAAACATATAATGCTTAACACTTTTATATTTCCCAATCTGGTATTTCCCAACCTACTCCACTTCACCCACCTACTCTCTCAATTTGTACATATAATGTACAAGGCTTCAATACAACTACTAAAAAAGAAACCTGGAAACACTATTGTCTACAACAAGATTCAAATATTATTAGAATTACTAAAACTAAACTAGCTAGCCAAACAACCTCACAAAAACCTCTTAAAACCCAATACTTTACCTACTTCTTGTCCTGCACAAATAGCTCCAAAGCAGGAACTGCTATCATAATTTATAATACTCTTACTCCACACATCCACAACATTAGCATAGTGCCTGGATATGCTATTGCTATTGACCTCTTCTTTAAGCATGACTTCAAGTTTTGAATCATCTCACTTTATTTTCCTAGCAATGACTCAAACCTCAGACTACAGACTCAGAACACTATCATCCAATAGCTACAACAGGCCAGAGCATTAAATATCCTTTCAATAACTCTAGAAGACTTCAATACCTCTACAGAAAATATACACTCCCAATTAATCAAATACAAACTCCTCTAATACCTAGCATTTAACAACATGTATGACCTTGCCTTACACTCTTACAAGTCTACCCATATATAGCACAGAGCCAACCTCAGCAATGAGATTAACTTCATCTGGGGATACCAACCAATCCTCCAATACCTCACCAACTATAACACAGATGACCCTGATACAAGCACCCAAAGTGATCACAAAATTTTTATTTCCTACTGGCTTTTCTTCTACACACTAACAGGACAATAAAAACACAAACATGTACTTGAAGAAGAGCAGTCAACTACAAAGCAATGAATCCAGAAAGATGGGAAGACTTTGCTAATTAAGTCAGCACAAACTAGCAATACTACAATACACCCATCACATCTACTACTACAGAAATCTTTAAAACTACATAGCACATAATCCAGACTAGCCTTATCACAATAGCACTCCAACTTATCCCTAATAAAAAGTTTACAGTCTGTAACTTTTATCATATATTCTCACCAAAAGCTACTCAGCTTCACTATAGTTTTAAGATGCTTGGCAATATTATCAAGATAATAAAAATCAAACTAAGTCCAATCTATAGGCCCCAGCTCATCTTGACAATAAAATACCTAATCTTAACAACCTGCACAACCTTGAAATATCTTCTCCAGCAACTAATATTGATTGGATCACCAAGGCCAACTCAGAGTGAAAAAAACTTTACTATTCATGCAATCTAGAAAACATTAACTATATACGACATCAAATTACTAAGGCAATTACTAAAAGATATACAAAACTCCAGACAAATCCAACTTCAATGCTTAACAGCATTCTAAACTGACACAAAGATTCTGTAAAATTTGACAATATCAAACTCAGCCAGGATGTAATCATGGACCTCCCACTATTATCAAATCACATATTCAGCAACACTTCTATAATTGGATAGCTACTTATCCAATTAATGAAGCTATATTCAATACCAAATAGCAAGCAGAGTACAACTTTATACCTTATATCCAACAAGACTAGTATCAAGAGGCACTTACTCTTTAACCCAAGAAGAAATACTTACCACATTTAGCAAACTGCCCAATATAAAGCCTGTGGACCTTCTAAAATAAGCTACAAAATGCTTAAACATGCTGGCCCTATCTTCTTATAAGCTATAACTGCACTTCTTAATAGATGTTTTCTCACTTAAACAATCTCCAAACAATGGAGAGAAGGCAGGATATACCCTATCTCTAAAAAACTAATCTTTGATAGAAATCTGTCCAATACTAGATCTATAAGCCTTATTGAACATATCAAAAAGCTTTATACCAAACTTCTTACTAACTGACTAAACAATATCCTATCCAAACATCCAATCTTATCTCCTTTTAACTATGTCACACTCCCAGGCAACTCTATCTCAATCCCAATCCACATCCTTAACAACATTATAGAAGATGCAGCCTGCCACTCCAACCAACTATGGATATTATCACAAGATATGAGCAAGGCTTATAACTCATTCAACTCTAGTCTATTCCAGAAATCACTATATAGAATTAGCATGCCCAGAACTTTTATCAATATCCTAACCAACCTTCTCACAAACTGTTTTAACAGAGTCATCATGAACCTTGGCCTGACTAATTTTTACTCTATTTTAAATATTATTGATCAAGGAAAAACTATTACTCCACTGTTTTGGAGAATTTACTATGACCCGCTAATCACCAAAATATCTACACAACTATCTGGCTACACCATGCATGCCTCATAACAAACTAGTCTAACCCTCTACCAAAAGGCTATACTGCTCTATATCTGTCCTCGTATATATGAATAACACTATCTGAATTGCCCAAACCAAAGAAGATCTGAAAAGAATTACACAAACAGCCTCATTCTTTTACAACATGGCAAACATCCAAATCAATGCCTCTAAATCAATCATCATATTAAATCAAGCTAATGCTAATATCTCCTTTCTACTAACAAACTTCACAACAATTCTTATTAGCTAGCTATTTAAATTCCTAGGCTGCTAGTTCATGCTTAACAACAAGCACTCAAAACAAATCAAGCTTATCCAAGAAGAAGCACTTAATCTAGTCTATACTGCTAACTCAAAAAAGATAACTAACAAACAAATAGCTTATATTATCAATGCAGTCATAATTCCTACAATGGAATACAGAGTTCACAATCTAGTTATTCTCTAATCTATATGCATACAAATCCTTGACAAGTACCTTACAATCGCTAAGCACAAATCCCATCTATCCAGATCCACCCTTAATAGTCAATGCTTTGTTACAAAATCTACAATATTTACAATATCTAGGATATTCAACTCCAGCACCACACCAACAACTTACTCCTCAGAGTTAACAATAGCTTTACTCTTGGAACCACTACTTATATTAGATTACAGCAACTAAAAAACAATCTCTAGTCAACTACTAGCATACTTCAACACTCTCAACCTATTATAAACAGATCTAATAGATATACCACTACATCTAAAATAATTCAACTATTCAAACAAAATGGCATTAGCCTAACTATTAACCCAGATAGAGCATGGCCACAACTAATTCAAGACAGCAATACACTACTTGAACCTATACTTACCAAAAGTCCTAAGTACAACATTTTCAAATAACAGCTCCAAAGCAAAAAGTTCTTCTATTTAGAACAGCTCTGCTTAGCAGACAACGAATACTTACTCAAGTAGCAAAACATCTCAGCTAGACTTTTACACTTTCTTAAAGAGAAAAAACCAGACTGGTTTTTATTTCTTGAAGATACTATAGTAAACAACCTACTCCACCGAACTATATACTCACAATATCAACCACTAGGTATCAACCCCTTTGCATACCAATTCAAAACTATCCCAAAAAGACTCAAACCATAGATACTCACCTACCAACAAGACAAAATTATCATAGGACAAATAAAGAGAAACTTCAAACAAGCCAACACAGTTTCTATTATATATAGGCAACACAATATAGATACAAAGCATAACCTACCATACACTTTACCACCTATTATATGCAACCCATGCCCCAGCTGCAATCTCAATTCAAACTGCCTTGCAAGCTATTGAACATTCAAAGTTTCTAATACACTATCTACACAGTTTCTTGCAGAAAAACAACTAACAAGAAACTGCAGCTCCATGCCAACTACGTATACCTTCTATACTTCACTGCAATTAAACACACTATTACAATTTCACCTCCACCCAACATAAATATTACAGACTTTCTAGCCCCAACTTCTTCTGTAATAATAAAGCATACCAGATCCTAGCACAATATGCCACTAGCAATACTAATAATGAAATATTCACATTTTACAAAGATAGTTCAGTATCTAACATAGGTAATAGTAACTACTCTATGGGAGTAGGCTGGGTTCAAATAAATCAGAACCAAGTTTACAACAGATACTTATTACTTCACCAATGCTCGTTTCATAGACATAACATTTTACCAACATTTATTTCACAGACAAGTTTATTTCACTGACAATTTATTTCACAGAAGCTCATTTCATAGACAAATTTTTTGTTTATAAATTCTACCAACCTTAATTCTAATTCTAACAACAATGACCAGAATTATTTTGTTAGTGAAATAAGCTTCAGTGAAATAAACTGTTAGTGAAATAGAAATAAATGTTGGTGAAATAACATGTCAGTGAATGGTTGTCAGTGAAATATTATTTCTACAAAATGAGCGTCAGTGAAGTGAGCTGAACCAGTTCACAACAGCTTCTCAGCCAAGATCCCTAATTGGCTCTCATTATACAAAGCTGAGCTAGTAGCAATCCTGTTTGCTATTGCTACACTACTCTATAATACTAAAGTCAACATATACACAAACTCTTAATAAATCATATCAAAGTATTATAAACTTATGCAAACTTCTTCCAAGTCATCCAAATACTTCAAGTTTAACTACTGGCCTATCTAGTATACCCTTCTAAATGCCATCGAAGTATTTAATATCCAGCTTATACTGCACAAGGTCCAGGCACACTCCAACAACAGATTTAACAACATTGCTAACATTATGGCCAAAAAATACCAACAAGCAGCTACTCCTACTCTTCTATTCAACTATACTAGTATATATAACTCTTATTTCACTATCCAGTGGAAGAAATACAATATTGAAAAACCCACAAGATTATTTATTAAAAACATCTGTAGAGCATATACTACTTCACTATGGTCATCACAAAAACACAATATAGAATAGGAAAACTTCACCCAAACAAATGACTGGAGCTCGACTTGGCATTATCTTAACACTAATTAGAAAATTACATCCCCCAAACTAAGCCAAATGAAAGCATTTAGAAGCAAACATCTTCTCAACAATTTGCCATTATACTTTTACTTCCACAATATCTCTTCTAGTATTTACCAAGCCAGTACATGTTTCTCCTGTGGGGCTCCAGACTCACCCAACCACTCGATGGATTGCTACAGTCCTCCATCCCCCAAACAGATTATTAATATCTCCTCTACTCAAATAGTTAATAAATACCTCAGCAATTCAACCTCAACTCAATACAAAGAGGCAGCTAATATCACTATACAGATACTACTTCTTGCATCCACAGAGATATATAAACAGATCTAAAAACTATATTGTGACAGGCTAGCAAGATAGAAGAAACAGCATAATATACTATTCCATAACAAAAACATACTAACAGGCAAAAAAGTTTATCAAGCAAGTCTCTACCCATTACAGAATCCAGTATCCCCTCTCTCCCGAGATTATGCAAGCA